>JAENPR010001778.1:0-111850 GCA_018135685.1 Themeda triandra
TGCACATGCTATAATGGAGAGCTTAACCTTGTCGTGTATCGATCATCTCATACGGGGTAAGTGTCACATAAAATATAGGAATGAATGATAAATGACATAAGATAAATGAGAGCATTTAGCCACATAAAATAATAGTAATAAGCCATCTCAACTTAGTACTCTAAGCTTATAACACTAGCATGGACTAGGATGATCTAGGGTATAATCCTATGTTATTCTAACTACAAAGTCAAAGCATACAATGATTAGTGCAAGAACATCTAGCAATCATGGCGGGAAAAGGTTACATCTATGCATAGTGATATTACCGAGAAGACAAGAGACATAGCAATGACTTCAATGTAATAGGTTTGTTCGCTAGACCTATACTCGGGAGAAGGGCTACAAAGGACTCCATGGACCTGTCACTCCGCGATCTACCTCACGATCCGGAATATAGGGTGCAATGTCCTTGAGATAAATACGGTCTAGGCACCACGCCTACACAATATTTACCACTCACCCATCGATCTAATGAGCAAGCGCTATACGATCCTATGCATAAACATAATTCTAGTCCAACTATGCTAAACATATAATCAAAGTAAACTAAGAACAATATAATTGAGAACATAATCAAATAGAGCAAAGTCAAGTCGATATAATAGAATAGAATAAAGTACTACTCATAGTATCACGAACAATGATGAATATTACAAGAATGTAGAGGGGAATTACCAAGAACTCCGACAGATCCGGACTCCAAGCTAGGCTTGATTCCCTCTAGATCTATTCCTATGTAGCTATGCTACTAAACTATGGAGCTCTAATTGAGATGGTGGCTCGGCTTCTACGAATTCGATGAGAGAATGAACTCTTGAATGAATTAGGGTTTCACCCGGGGGCGGGGGCTCGAATATATAGCCCCTAGGATTAACCACGGCCCTCGGATCAAACCGACCTAAATGGACGATAATTATTCATCCTCAAAGGCGGTGGAGGCGGGATCCACGAGACTCCACCGATTGGTGGAGATGGGGAGTCGGCCGACTCCCCCCACGGGTCGGCCGACCGGCCACCTGCCCAGTGGGCCCGGCTTCGGGGTTTGCCTTGGAGTCTTCTAGATTATACAATTTTACCCGTTCGGTCTTTATCTCTATGTAATCATGAATGTGGGCCTCCCTTGGTTCTCATTCGATAACCCCTACGAGAAATAGACAATCACCAAAACTCGTGGAATTCTGTCGTGTAACCCCTATATCTAATAGGTGAACTCATATTAGTCCTTTCTCTTCTTTGCGTTGACGGTATAAAATTGATACTTAAGGACCGTCAACAATGACCTACCTGCTCCGCTTAGGTTTATTCTTTATTCGTTCATTCGTTTATTCTTTCTTTTATACTTTATCCTTGAGTTTGGCCAAATGTGTGTCCACTATCTTGCAAAACCATTTATACTTACCCCTGTATAGTACTAGAGTCACATTTCGATGATATGAAGTCAAGTATCCATATCCATGTTTAGACACCTCTACACCATGCCTTTCTACGGGAAATATAAATAACGATACCCTGAGAATACTCCCCGGGTGAAATGCTACAATGATAGATCCGTGCGCTTGCAGATAATATATCTTTAGAACACGACTATCAACCCTGGCGTTTCTTGGCGTGACCACTGGGATGTAACAATTCTAGTGATTACGTTAAGAAATGCCAACAAGCATTTCTGGCGCCGTTGCCGGGGATAGACTTTTTATCTATCTTTGGTGATTGCACTAAGAAATGTCAACAAGCATTTCTGGCACCGTTTTATCTATCTTTGGTGTTGCGCTAAGAAATGTCAACAAGCATTTCTGGCGCCGTTGCCGGGAAAGGCATTGGTTGAAAAGAATCTAGCATAAACATGGATATGAATTGACTTCATTAGAAATGGACATAGTCTATGCGAGGCTAAATTTCATGTTTTTGTGTTGTGGATGAAAACGGGATAGTGCGGGGCTTGGTTCATTTGCGAGAATTTTAATACGAATCCGGAAGGCGGCTCCGGCGACGGTTGAACCAGTACCACCCCCACCATCATAGATGGCCCAGAAGTCAATCCGCGAGTTCTCGGCCCCATTGTCGCTCATGTGCCCGCCCAACGGCGGAGAAGAACTTTGAGCTCGGATTTGGACTCATCACGATGGTGCAATCAAGTCCATACTCCTGGACTACCCAATGAGGATGCAAATGCTCATTTGCAACGCTTCATGGAGCTCTGTGACATGGTTATCATCAAGGGCATATCTGCTGATGTCATCAAGCTCCGTCTGTTTCCCTTCTCCCTCTCAGGAAACGCAAAGCAGTGGTTTTACAAGGATAGAGAAGCAGTGAGCACGTGGAACTAGTGTTCCACGGCATTCCTCGCTAAATTCTTCCCCATGGGCAAAACAAATGCCCTAAGAGGAAGAATTATCAACTTCCAGCAAACGCAGCACGAACCCATCCCTGAAGCATGGGAGAGACTCCAAGATTATATCCAAGATTGTCCTCATCACGGGATGGAGGAGTGGCTAGTGCTCTAGAATTTCTACAATGGGTTAACACCCATGTCAAAAGAGCACCTTGATGCCGCTGCTGGAGGAGCATTCCTATCACTTACAGTTGGCAAAGCTACGGCTTTAGTCAACAAAATGGTGGAAAATCAAGCTTAGGGGGAAGATAGGACCCCAACCAAGCAACAGAAGGGCATGCACACAGTCAAGGAGACTGATATGCTTGCCGCCAAGATAGAGCTACTCCTTAAGAAGATGGAGGAACGTGCTACAACTAGCACGCCCGACTCCGTCAAAACCATGGACTCTTGCATGACTTGCGAAGTCTGTGGTAATGTTGGCCACTCAGGAGGTGACTGCCCTGAGACCCGTGAAGAAGCAGCATATATCAACAATGGGTTCCGCCAACAACAAGGAGGAAACAGTGGCTATTCACGACCACCATTCCAAGGTAATTCGAATTATAACTCCAATTATAATTCGAATCAGCCTTCATTCAAAGACCTAGTCCTTGGGCAAGCCAAGATCAATGAAAACCTGACCAAAAAGATGCTCAACAATGATAAAATTCTTGGAAGCATCAATGATAAGATAGAGGGCTTATCTACTGCCGTTAGAGATCAGCTGGGCTTCAACAAAATGATAGAAACCCAGTTAGCCTAGATAGCTGCATCTCTCCCAAACAATAGTGGCTCAGGAGGAATACCCGGGCAGCCCGAGATCTCACTAGAAACAGTTAACATGATCTCGACATGGCCTGGTAAGCCATGTCCCAGTTGGGGCTCTGTCTTGGAAAAGAAGGGAGACCCTGGCCGCCCAACTATCACCATCGCAATAGGCCCACATACTATTGATAATGCCTATTGCGACCTCGGAGCAAGTGTCAATATGATGTCCAAGGCAACATATGAAAAATTGTTGGGAGGACCTCTGTCCCCCCAGCATTCATGATGCAAATGGCAGATCGGACTATGACACGGCCCGAGGGGATAGCAAAAGATATCCTAATCAGGATCCAGGATGAGTACGTCCCAGTGGACTTCATCGTCCTCAATACAGGAGACACAGACGAGGGACCACTCATCCTTGGGCGACCATTCCTCTACACCACCAAGGCAGCAATATATGTTGGGAAGGGAATAGCCAGCTTCCACTTCAATTCAAAGGTGATCAACCTTCGATTCAATGGCTATCCCAAGCCGGCGAGAAGTAAAGAAGAACCCGCCAAAAAGCGGCAACCCAAGGCAAAGAAATCTGGACCCACTTCTCCGGGCCGGGTGAATCATCAAGCAAAAATTGATGAGGAGAAAGTCCCGCTCAACGAGACTTAAAATTGGTGAGCCTTGGCCGACAGGGTAAACCGGCGATTATCTAAAAAAATCTTTCTTTATTTTCAAAAATTTATTTTATAAAAATGTTTTTCTCTTGCACTCATTTTTTTGTGAGCAAATAAAATAATTTTTAGCATCAAAACTTTTTGTCCCAAAAATTCTGAAAATTAGTTAGTTAGAAGGAATAAATTTTTTACGTTATTAAAAATTATTTTTAAAATAATTTTTGGAAAAATATTTTTTGATCAAAATTTGTTGGAAATTCGAAAATTGGGGAAGTTTTGGGCCGGAAACCAACCCCCAACGGCCACATTTTTGAAATGGCCGTTGGGGCGACACCAAAGGGGGCGACGGGCGGAGCCCCGGCCGAGGGCGCGGCCGCGCCGCGCCCGGCGGCTGCCGCCCCGGGGGGCTCCAACGGCTAGGAGCCGTTGCACCCTCCCCCTTGGGCCGGTGTTTGGCATATAAATAGAGGAGGAGCTGGCGGTGGAGCTCCACCCCTCTCACACTCACACACTTTCACTCCTCTCACTCCCCCACTTCATTCTTCAAGCAAATTTTTCCAACATATTTTGTGTAGAGCAAGTAGCAAGAGCACTCTTGGGTATAGAAGTTCATTCTCTACTAACCCTTCACACCCAAGAAGCTCTCTCTACTCGTAAGTCATGGTAGGATTCGGGAACTTGCTTAGGAGGCGCTCCAAGCATCGCCTCGGTGAGTCGAGCTCTCAAGCTCCCGAAACCCGCATCGGAGAGCTGCAGATCCAGACAGGTGAAATACAGCACTCTCTCACCTCCTTTGTGCAGGAGACCCACGATTGGCAGGCACATATGGATCAAAGGTGGGACGGCTTGAGTGCACAGATGCAGCAAGACCAGGCTCAACATGAGGAGTTCTGAAGGTTCATGGGATATCACCCTGGACAGTGAGCTTCATACAAGCTTGGGGGAGGACCCCCAAAGGTATCTTGCATTGCATATTTAATTTTCAAGTAAACTTATTTTTGTTTAGCATGTTTAATTCTTGTTCTCATGCATATAATAAAAAAACCAAAAAAAATATTTTTTTTATCCCTGTGCCTCTTAGTATGTGCTGTAAAAATGTGTAGTTCACCCTTGTTGAAATGATGAGGTTGCTCTGTCTCTTGTTTCTTTGTACCCTAGTTATAAACATCGTTTTCTCTAGATTTGGGTTTATCGGCTAGAAATGTCTCATCCTGAAAACTTGCTTTTTAGTGGGAGCACTTGTGTTTTCTTGTCTAAGTTATTGCTAGGTATGATATAGTACTATAGCCACCGCTATGACTTTGCTCTAGAGTACGACTTGACTTCCGAAGTTTTCATTTGCAAAATGATCAAAAACAAAAAGTTCCTTAATGATTATGAAATACCCACCAGAGCCATATGATTTATCTGTAGTACAAAACCTTCATACGCTGCTTGTTCGTACATTGAGTTCGGTCGGATCGATACTGACGCGAGATTATGACCTTACACCCACGATTGAGATTTCACTTGCACCCACCAAATAAAATGCCGACTCTTACTGCGAGAAGTCGCGCACAACATGCACCTTTCCATCCGCCAACTCTTACACGAGAGTTGTGCACCACCTTTCCACCAAATAAAAATGCTGATACTTATCCTGAGGATCGCGCATTCATTAGCCACCAAAAAGTACTCCTTGCATTTTTAACATTACATCTCTCTCCATTTTTATCAATCATTTGTCAGAGATGGGCTATTCATTCATTCCTAAAAAAAAGAGAGAGAGAGAGAGAGAGAGCAAAAGGAAAGAAAGAAGGATAGGATAGTGCAATAATTCAACGGGAAAATCTTTAGATCCCCGTTCAAAAAAAAAGAGAGAGAGAGAAGAAGAGAAGAGAAAAAGAAAAGAAAAAGGTTGTTCCATTTATAGCCCATACTCTTCTTTTATCATCATCATCATTCAAATAAAAGAGAGACAAAATGCATGGAGTATGGCTTAATATCTGTAAGGTTCGATCCTTGACCTTGCAATATATGTGATACAAGTATGCCCACTTACATACCTACCCAAAACTCCACTCTCAGCTTTTTAGTGGTAGGTGGAAGGCAAATTCTCAAAATGCCTTTGGTGAGGTTGCTATACACATTGAGTGATCGAGAGAATCATTTGAGGAACTTGGGATTCATTTTATAAAATTCTTAAAACCTCCGGAAGAATGGTCAAGCTTTGGACAAATGATAAGCACGAGCCGCGGTCTTGTTCTACCTTGCAATCGTCCTTAGAGACTTGGGAGCCGAAAAGCCCCATTAGAGCGAGATAATAAAGGATGGATAGAAATGCTTTGTTTTATTCAAATTCGGTAGAGAACATGCGTATAACTATGGTATATTAGAAATACGATCGGCATAGAAGCAGCTCCTGATCAACAACCCAAAAAAGCCCAGCTTTGCTCGGGACGAGCAAAGGGTAAGCTTGGGGGATCTTGTTGGCGGTCCTTATTGACACATTTTAACCACCAACTTAAGATAGAAAAGGGAGAATTACATGTTCTTATACGCATATACTTGTGCTATTAACCGAATTCCACTTGTACCTGGAGTTTAGCAACATTTACAGGAAATACACCAAGTACAGGGGATTTTATATAGAAAAGGCGTTTTCCGGCAAAGCGCAAAAGAGGCACAAGGAGGATACAAGCCCAACCAGAACCGAACTGGGTCGAAACACCACATCACCAAGACCCACCTACCAGGAGAGGCCCACCAGCCAAAGGCGGTTGGGGGAGGCACGAACCTGGCGCGCTCGCGCCAGGGGCACGCTCGCGCCCCCCAGCCTGCCAGGTGGGGCCATCCTCCTGGAGGCGGTACATTAATTGCAGAGGAGGGCGGTGCGCTAGTGTTCCTTCCATTTCAGCCCTCGAACCGACCTGCTCAACATATAAAAGGGGAGATTCAAGCTTTTCCAACACACACATTCATTTGAGCCATTCTCCTCTACTCTTGTTCTCTAGCCTAGTCTAGTAGCTTAGGAGCTAGGTTGAGCTATCAAGGAGGGCTTGTCTCCTAGGAAGAGGATTCATCACTTGGTAATATATTATGGAGTGTTCTTCCTACTTCAAGTTCTTATTCTTATTATGTAGCTTTGTTCATGAACTAGAGTATAGTTGCGTTCTTGCAAAACCTGATTCATATGAACTAGACCAAAGTTCCTATGATCATTTCTTAGCATGTTCTTCGTTGTTCTTCGTTGTTCATATGATTTATAGGATTAGAGGTCTCGATGAGAATGGAGTAACGATTCGTCGTTCCTTCAGGTTTGCCTATGTTCTAGCTCGTCCATCCGTAGGGTGGGAGTCCGCGGGGGACGTAGGTAGTTCTCAAATTTGCGAGCGTGGTGTCCGGATACGAGAGAGCCTTCGGATATGATGGCATGCCACGGTTGAGGGGTAGGCGGCAGGTGGTGACAGCCCTGTCCGTCCCTTGTAATCCCCCCACATCCGTATGTCGTGTAGGAGTTCGTAAATGCCTCTATCGGCTGGCAGACCAGCTGCGGGGGTCTCCCTGTTACTTTAGGCTCTGACTTATCTCTAACCCTGTAGACCATATGACTTAGCTGTTCATGACATTGCTATGAATGACCTACCTGCTCCGCTTAGGTTTATTCTTTATTCGTTCATTCGTTTATTCTTTCTTTTATACTTTATCCTTGAGTTTGGCCAAATGTGTGTCCACTATCTTGCAAAACCATTTATACTTACCCCTGTATTGTACTAGAGTCACATTTCGATGATATGAAGTCAAGTATCCATATCCATGTTTAGACACCTCTACACCATTCCTTCCTACGGGAAATATAAATAACGATACCCTGAAAATACTCCCCGGGTGAAATGCTACAATGATAGATCCGTGCGCTTGCGGATAATATATCTTTAGAACACGACTATCAACCCTGGCGTTTCTTGGCGTGACCACTGGGATGTAACAATTCTAGTGATTACGTTAAGAAATGCCAACAAGCATTTCTGGCGCCGTTGCCGGGGATAGAATTTTTATCTATCTTTGGTGATTGCGCTAAGAAATGTCAACAAGCATTTCTGGCGCCGTTGCTGAGGATAGACTTTTTATCTATCTTTGGTGATTGCGCTAAGAAATGTCAATAGTACTCAGATGTAAACAACTAGAAAGTAAACTTACTAGAAGACAAGCATCCGCTGAGGCGCTCCTGGAAGAAGACTCCCGACAGGCCAGGACTCCTCCGCTGGAACTCCTCACTCACTTCCCTCTATTCTCACACTATAGCTAATAGAAGCTCTTCCTATGATACATGGTGCACTTTGGACTAAGCTATAGGGGGGTATTCATAGGGGAGATGGAGTAGCCCCTACTCTAGTGCCACGTCAGCGATCCGCGTGACATCACTTCTCTACCCTTGGATCAAACCGACTTGGAATGGTCGTCTGGCAGCAAAGGACACATGGAGGTCATGCAGGAAGTCGGTGGGAGGCAACCGACCTTCAATGGGCCCACATGTCATGGTCGGCCGACCTGGGGTTTGCCCTGGGGTTGACACGTGGCATCTTCTAGAAGGTCCAGGAGGTCGGTGGAGCTAGTCTGACAGGTGGGTCCCACCAAACCTTGGTCGGCCGACCAGGGTCTGGTCAGGTGGGCCCACCAGCCTTGTTCCACTGATGTTCCTTCGTATCCTGGAGTGTGTTCTTGCTCATTTGAAGTTTGGTCAAATTTGCTCCATTCACGCTTGTTCAGGCTTGATTAGTAGTTGTTTGTACCTGCATCCAAATAGTGACATGTACATGTGGAACCAAGTGAAATGCACCTATATCACTACTTGTTGCTGGGTGTAACTTTAGAATGTGACTAATGTTGACGGCTTTCATGGGATGAAAACAGGGTCTAAATGCCGTCAACACCCACAATTTTGAAATTCCCGGTAATTCCTTCACCTTGTCTTGTGCACAGAGCTTAGCTGTACAAGATATCATATATAATTCGATTATCTAGCGAATTATTCTATTGGTCATAGTCATGGCGACGTTGTCTCGGTTAATAAGTTACAGTGCCGTGACCGGAACCTAGACCATTGGGGTGGACGCACCTAGATGGATTACTAGGGGGTACGCAGGTATTGTAATTATTAATCGTAATCCGTTATTTCGTCTAAGCCAAGACAACATCTTTGTCATAAAACCTCCCTTGAATGTTTGCTTATACATATCCTTGTCAATGTAATCCACCCACATTCAAATCACGCCATGATATTATGACAATATGCTGCTCCAAATTTGTATAGTTGACCTTTTCTTATTACCTTGTGTCCTTGTGACTATCTTTCGTATATCTCACGTTTGCCTTGCACGTAACGCCTATTCGTGCGGGAATACCTCCAATCATGTGGAATTGCATTTAAAATGCAAGATTTGTAATGGAGTCCTGATTAATGACTGATGGTGCCGCGATGAAACTGAGAGCACCCTGTGGCTGCAGACACATGGATGTGCTGCTCGGCACGCGCAGGTATCACGATTATTGATCTCGACCTATTACAGAGATTTCCTTGAGGTGTCGTTTTGCGTGAACCTACCTTGATTTCCCTTCGATACTCATCATCCAATCTCTTATGACATTTTCTCCCAAAGAGGAAAATCAGGCAAATCAAAGAGAATAAGATCGCTTACATTAAAACTAATCGGACCACAAGAGGTGGTAGACAAAGGACTATACCAGGTGTTTGTCTGATCAAGAGAATGGTTTCCTATTCCATGGTACTCCTTAGTAGAGACTTAGAACTCCTATACATCTACTAGGTATTCTAAGGCCTTATGGAGTATTCATGCTTTATGGGAGACAATGAAGGAAATTCTTCAGACAAAAACTTTTAAGTGAACGGGTGATGACAACACTATTGGGGTTGCACCTAGTCTTGTACCCAAGCGTCATGATGTCGAGTTCAACTATGCATTGGGTACGCATCGTACAAGTGCTTGGGTATAACCTTGGATTTACCAAAATACATTTCTGCTTTGAGTATCAAACAAAAGTCGTCTGAATAAGAGAATTTGGTTCAGTAGAGACAACACTCTGAAAGAAAGATTGGCACGCTGATCATTGGGAAGGAATGTTTGTTGGATAACAAAACTCAACAATTCCCTGCTTCGAGAGCATGACTTATAGAAAGGAATTGGTAATCATGAGTCCTTGCCAAAGAATCTACTCATGTTACCATTTTTGTCCAATAAGAGAGGTAATTGTTGGTTTCTATGCGGTTAGAGAATCATTGACCTAAGAATTTTGATTTCTACATGAGATGATTTGGATATTTTTGACCTAAGAACTTTGACTTCTACATGCAAATGTATGGACTTCTTCAGTCTAGTTGGTTTATATTAGCATACATTAGCTTGTGCTCCTATGTAGGACTATGCTAGTGTTGAACTCACTTCAAGAATCCAATGATGATACCCAATTCATCTGTCTTTTGCACACACAGGTCTTAGGTGATATTGTAGAAAGTATTGCAGGTGCTATTCTTATTGACAGCAACTTGATTTGGATTTAGCTTGACAGATGTGCAAACCTCGGCTTGACCTGCTTCGTAATGGTAAACACTTTGAGGGTTGAAGCACCTTTTGATGTATTTGATTATGCGAATAGCAGATTCTCTCACATTCAACCCTTTGATGCCTCCAATAGGGTAATTGTTGGTTATGCTTTGCGATAACCTGCCCTAGTGAGTAGTAATTTTGGGGTTTAATGAGAGAGTACATCGTACTATTCTTATCATCTTCATACTTCAGATTAAGAAAAAAGATTTGACATCATCTTGGAAGTATGGGATAAGTAGAAGAATATATTCGATGGTCCTGTACAGAGGAAAAGTGATTATGTGGTCAACTCGAATGGTCGCAGCAAGTCAACCAGATGAGAACCGTTGCAATCCTAGGGGACCCACTTGTGCACTGTGTCCGCGTGATCACGTGCCGCACTCGCAGCACCTGCACAGTGTACTCTCCTTTATCCTACAGCCCTATCAGCTCTCACGCCTCGTCCTTGTTCTCATGCCGGACCCCTCCTCTCCTTCCCGGCTTTAAATACGGTCGCTCACCCGCCTCCTCGCCGAGCGAATCTATCCCCTCCTTTATCTTCTCCTCGCCCGTGCGTGAGTGACTCGTCGTCCATCTTCTTCCACCTGCCTTCACTCTGGTGCCTTGCATCATTCTGTCTTCCCACTCTGTCGTGGATGCCCTCCTGCGCATCTCTTCTTCTTTCCCATCCCCAAATCTGAAACCTTGCCCTGAGAGGAGAAACTTGAGAAGCAATCGCTTTGGAAAGAGAGAGTAATCAGGAGTAGAGTTGCAAGATCCGGTGTTTGTCCGTGGATCCAGAGTCACCAGTGGGAAAGGAAGAAAAATATGTATTTCATGGAGGAAGTCCTGATCTATTTTGGGTTGATTTTGGTGGTTGGGTTCACGATGGTGGAGTTCACGCTTGAGGTTTTCGGTTCTTGTGGACATTCTTGATGTTTTGGAGCGTCGTTTTCATCTTGTGTCTCCATTGTCCCCTGTCTCGGTTGATATCTGGATTAGGCTAATGATTCTCGTGTATTTCTCATAGCCATGTTCTCAAATCTTGAATGGCTTTGTATCAAAGTCGTGTAATCCTCGATGTAAATCCAGATCTATGAAATAAAAATCTTATTTTTCCCCTTTTCCCTACTTCTTACTTTAAATCTCGGGACGAGATTTCTTTAAGGGGGTAGCCTGTAACAACTCCGAGTTTTAGGATTAGCAAGTAATGAATGGTTTGTTGTAACAATGCTTACGAGTAAGGGTCTTTGGCTTTACTAGCTTGTTTGCTGGCGATAAGTGGAAAGAAGGTTTCCAAGATAGGCTTGCATTGTTTTTTTGATAGAGAATGTCATTGATTAACTGTGATTAGGATACATATTCTTGGATGATGTTGACTACCTTGTAGAAAGAATAAGCAATCACGCATCCGTATTACCATACCCTGTGCATTCTTAGTATTCATACATGCACCCGCATCATACAGGATCGCTAGGAGAACAAAACGTGACGTGAAACAAGGATCCAAAAGAGGAGTCAGCAAGGGGAACCTCGGCACATGAAGTGATCGAGAACCAGGAACCGGACGTGGAGTGATCAAGTGCTGGGAGCTTTAACATCGCCCGTTGTAGGAAGGCAAGCCCCGGAGCATTTCTCCTACGGTTTGCAAAATGATCTACTTTGCGTCCGTTATTGTTTATGATGCATTAAGTTTATAGGCGTTACTTGGAACCATTACTGCATTATGAGTACCTTGATCCACCTGAATACCTTTACCCCTTTAAGTTCAGGATCGTTCATATGCTTAGCACTGCTTAATTAGATCGGTAGAAGACGGGTGATTGACCCTCATCCGCGAGGTAGGTGGTTACTACCCTATGGTTGATGATAAGGAAGTTGGTTTAGAGAACATAACCATGTGGCCATGCTAAATCATGACTAGTCGGAGTTTGTGGTGTGTTAGACCATGGAAACTCCGTCTATGTCACTTAAAGAAATATGACTTTGTACGTCCTCGGATCATGTTGAACAATGCCTCACAGATAGCTGGAAGGATGTGATCATCCGACCGCGAAGCCTTGAGGATGTTTGGGCTGGAATTTCAGCAGAGATGAGTGTGTTGCCCACAGGCACGGTGTAGTAATCCCAATGGTCGGTCGCTCCGGAGGTACTTGGTAGCCGGGCAGGCCCTGGTGCAATCGTATTTGCTGAAATCCGTGACTCCACCCGAATAGACCAAGGTGACCTAATCGACTCCGATGGGAGACGTGTGGTTTGTGTGAGGAATACCCGCCAGCTAGTTTGCAATCGATTATAATCGCCATCATTCCTGGACAGTGAGCACTTGACCGAGCAGCGGCACTATCGCCAATTCATGTGAAAAGTAAGATGGTTATGTTTCTAAAGTTGTTGATGCTAGTATGCTCAACCTGAAGGATAAGATAATGTTGATTGTTTCTATCATGGAGTTAGAGTAGTACAGGAGCTAATGTAGTGATGTCAGGATCCAACTTAAAAGATGATAAGCTAGAGAGTCCTTTATCACTAAATGATTATTTAATAAGCTCATCCTTTATTGCAAAGAAAGAGTCAGCTACCCCACTTATAAAGCCTTGCATACTCCTTGGTGTCACTTTATTTTTGGTTTATGACGGGTAAGTCTAGCTGAGTACCTTCTTGTACTCAAGGTTTTATTCCCACTTGTTGCAGATCATAAGACTTTTGTTGTGGCAACAAGATGGACCTGTATCCCACTGCGGGAGGATTTGACCCTGGGCAAGGTCATCTCTTATATCTCATGCCTCTATGCTTTTGCCGGATTTGATGATGGACCAGGCACTATGTTTTAACTAAGTGTGCGTTTGTAAACCAACACTTTATTTTGCTTACGCAATTTGGTTTGAACTTGGTATTGTAATAACGATTTCATAACTTCGATGTATTCAAATATTTGTGAACTTATGTATTACTATGAAAAAGATTGTTCCATTCATAGCCCATACTCTTCTTTTATCATCATCATCATTCAAATAAAAGAGAGACATAATGCATGGAGTACACAAAAATATCCAAAAGTTAGGAACCATTTCTTCCTTCCCCACACACTTGCACAATCTCAACCAAGGTGTATGGCTTAATCTCCATAAGGTTCGATCCTTGACCTTACAATATATGTGATACAAGTATGCCCACTTACATACCTACCCAAAACTCCACTCTCAGCTTTTTAGTGGTAGGTAGAAGGCAAAATTCTCAAAATGCCTTTGGTGAGGTTGCTATACACATTTGAGTGATCAAGAGAATCATTCGAGGAACTTGGGATTTCATTTTATAAAATTCTTAAAACCTACGGAAGAATGGTCAAGCTTTGGACGAATGATAAGCACGGCGAGGTGTCTTTGTTCTACCTTGCAATCGCCCAAGACTTGGGAGCCAAAAAGCCCCATTAGAGCGAGATAATAAAAGGGTGGATAGAAATGCTTTGGTTTATTCAAATTCGGTGGAGAACATGCGTATAACTATGGTATATTAGAAATACGATCGGCATAGAAGCAGCTCCGATCAACAACCCAAAAAGCCCGGCTTTGCTCGGGACGAGCAAAGGGTAAGCTTGGGGATCTTGTTGGCGGTCCTTATCGACACATTTTAACCGCCAACTTAAGATAGAAAAGGGAGAATTACAAGTTCTTATACGCATATACTTGTGCTATTAACCGAATTCCACTTGTACCTGGAGTTTATCAACGTTTACAGGAAATACACCAAGTACAGGGGATTTTACAGAGAAAAGGCGCTTTCCGGCAAAGCGTAAAGAGGCACAAGGAGGAGACAGGCCCAACCAGAGCAGAAGTGGGCCAAAACACCACATCACCGAGGCCCATCCACCAGGAGAGGCCCACCAGCCAAAGTCGGTTGGGGGGAGGCGTCACCCTGGCGCGCTCGCGCCAGGGGCGCGCTCGCGCCCCCCAGCCTGACAGGTGGGCCAGGCTTCCTGGAGGCGGTACATTAATGACAGAGGAGGGCGGTGCACTGGTGTTCTTGCCATGTACAGCTCCAAACCGACCTGCTCAACATATAAAAGGGGAGATTCAACCATTTTCAACACACACATTTCATTTGGCCATTCTCCTCTACTCTTGTTCTCTAGCCTAGTCTAGTAGCTTAGGAGCTAGGTTGAGCTATCAAGGAGGGCTTGTCTCCTAGGAAGAAGATCATCACTTGGTAATATACTATGGAGTGTTCTTCCTACTTCAAGTTCTTGATCTTAGTATGTAGCCTTGTTCATGAACTAGAGTATAGTTGCGTTCTTGCTAAACCTGATTCATATGAACTAGACCAAAGTTCTTATGATCATTTCTTAGCATGTTCTTCGTTGTTCTTCATTGTTCATATGATTTATAGGAGTAGAGATCTTGATGAGAATGGGGTAACGGTTCGTCGTTCCTTCGGGTTTGCCTATGTTCTAGCTCGTCCATCCGTAGGGTGGGAGTCCGCGGGGGATGTAGGTAGTTCTCAAATATGTGGGCGTGGTGTCCGGATACGAGAGAGCCTTCGAATATGACGGCATGCCACGGTTGAGGGGTAGGCGGCGGAGTGGTGACAGCCTGTCCGTCCCTTGTAATCCCCACGTCCGTATGTCGTGTAGGAGTTCGTAAATGCCTCTATAAATTTGGAAGACCAAATGCGGGGTCTCCCCCGTTACTTTAGGCTCGATCCTTCTCTAACCCTAGACTATATGACTTAGCTGTTCATGACATAGCTACAATTGACCTACCTTGCTCCGCTTAGATTCATTCTTTATTCGTTCATTCATTTATTCTTTCTTTTATACTTATCCTTGGGTTTGGCCAAATGTGTGTCCACTATCTTGCAAACCATTTATACTTACCCCTGTATAGTACTAGAGTCACATTTCGACGACATGAAGTCAATCATCCATATCCATGTTTAGACACTTCTACACCATGCCTTCCTACGGGAAAATATAAACAACGATACCCTGAGAATACTCCCCGGGTGAAATGCTACAATGATAGATCCGTGCGCTTGCGAATATTTATATCTTTAGAACACGACTATCAACCCCGGCGTTTCTTGGCGTGACCACGGGATGTAACAATTCTAGTGATTGCGTTAAGAAATGCCAACAAGCATTTTCGCACCGTTGATTCGGGGGAAGGCATTGGTTGAAAAGAACCTAGCATAAACATGGATATGAGTTGACTTCATTAGAAATGGACATAGTCTATGCGAGCTAACTTTCATGTTTTCATCTGTTGTGGATGAAAACGGGATAGTGCAGATCGGTTCATTTGCGAGAATCGTTATACGAATCCAGGAGGCGGCTCCGGACGGTTGAACCAAGTACCACCCACACCATCGAGATGGCCCGAGAAGTCAATCCGCGAGTTCTCGGCTCCGCGTCGCTCATGTGCCCACGGGGCCCATTGTCGACGCAGCGGAGAAGAACTTTGAGCTCAGGACTGGACTCATCACGATGGTGTAATCTAGTCCATTCGCTGGACTGCCCAATGAGGATGCAAATGCTCATTTGCAACGCTTCATGGAGCTTTGTGATACAGTCATCATCAAGGATGTATCCGCTGATGTCATCAAGCTCCGCCTATTTCCCTTCTCCCTCTCAGGGAAGGCGAAGCAGTGGTTTTACAAGGACAGAGAAGCAGTGAGCACATGGAATAAGTGTTCCACGGCATTCCTCACCAAATTCTTCCCCATAGGCAAAACAAATGCCCTGAGAGGAAGAATTACCAACTTCCAGCAAACTCAGCATGAACCCATCCCTGAAGCATGGGAGAGACTTCAAGATTATATTCAAGATTGTCCTCATCATGGGATGGAGGAGTGGCTGGTGCTCCAAAATTTCTACAATGGGTTAACACCCATGTCAAAAGGGCACCTTGATGCTGCTGCTGGAGGAGCATTCCTATCACTTATAGTTGACAAAGCTACGGCTTTAGTCAACAAAATGGTGGAAAATCAAGCTTGGGGGGAAGATAGGACCCCAACCAAGCAACAAAAAGGCATGCACACAGTCAAGGAGACTGACATGCTTGCCGCTAAGATAGAGCTACTCCTCAAGAAGATGGAGGAGCATGGTATAGCTAGCACGCCCGACTCCGTCAAAACCATGGACTCTCGCATGACTTGCGAAGTCTGTGGTAACGTTGGCCATTCAGGAGGTGACTGTCCTGAAACCCGTGAAGAAGCAAAGATATATCAACAACGGGTTCCGCCAACAACAAGGAGGAAACAGTGGCTATTCACGACCACCATTCCAAGGTAATTCGAATTATAACTCCAATTATAATTCGAATCGGCCTTCATTCAAGGATCTAGTCCTTGGGCAAGCCAAGATCCATGAAAACTTGACCAAAAAGATGCTCGATAATGACAAAATTCTTGGAAGCATCAACGATAAGATAGAAGGCTTATCTTCTCGTGTTAGAGATCAGGTTTGGGCTTCAATAAGATGATAGAAACCCAATTAGCCCAGATTGCTGCATCTCTCCCAAACAATAGTGGCTCAGGAGGAATACCCGGGCAGCCCGAGATCTCACTAGAAACAGTTAACATGATCTCGACATGGCCTGGTAAGCCGTGTCCCAGTTGGGGCTCTGTCTTGGAAAAGAAGGGAGACCCTGGCCGCCCAACTATCACCATCGCAATAGGTCCACATATCATTAATAATGCCTATTGCGACCTCGGAGCAAGTGTGAATATGATGTCCAATGCGACATATGAGAAATTGTTGGGAGGACCTCTGTCCCCTCCAGCATTTATGATGCAAATGGCAGATCGGACCATCACACGGCCCGAGGGGATAGCAAAGGATATCCTAATCAGGATCCAAGATGAGTACGTCCCAGTAGATTTCGTCGTCCTAAACACAGGAGATACGGACGAGGGACCACTCATCCTTGGGCGACCATTCCTTTACACTACCAAGGCAGCGATATATGTTGGGAAGGGAATAGCCAGTTTCCACTTCAATGCGAAGGTGATCAACCTTCGATTCAATGGCTATCCCAAACCGGCAGAAGCAAAGAAGACCCCGCCAAAGAAGCGGCAACCCAAGGCGAAGAAATCTGGACCCAATTCTCCCGGGCCGGTGAATCATCAAACGAGAAATTGATGAGGAGAAAGTCCGCTCGACGGACTTAAAAATTGGTGAGCCACGACCGACGGGTAAACCGGTAGTTATCTAAAAAAAAAATTCTTTCCTTATTTACAAAATATTTATTTATTTTATAAAAGTATTTTTCTTGCACTCACTTTCTTGTGAGCCAATAAAATAATTTTTATTTTCAAAACTTTTTATCCCAAAAATTCCGAAAATTAGTTATTTAGAAGGAATAAATTTTTCTATTATTAAGAATTATTTTTTAAAAAATATTTTTGAAAAATGTTTTTGATCAAAATTTGTTGAAAAATCAAAAAGTTGGGGAAATATTGGGCCGGAAACCAACCCCCAACGGCCACATTTTTGAAATGGCCGTTGGGCGACACCACCAAAGGGCGTGCGAAGCGGGCCCGGGCGTCGTGCGTGCGCGCCGAGGGCGCGGCCGCGCGGCCGTGGCGCCTCGCCACTCGGCCGTGGCTCCAACGGCTAGGAGCCGTTGCTCCTCCCCCTTGGCCGGTGTTTGGCCTATAAATAGGAGAGGAGCCGGCGGTGGAGCTCCATCCCTCCATCACTCTCACACTTTCACTCCTCTCACCTCCCACTTCATTCTTCAAGCAAATTTTCCAACATATTTTGAGTAGAGCAAGTAGCAAGAGCACTCTTGGGTGTAGAAGTTCATTCTCTACAAACCCTTCACACCCAAGAAGCTCTCTCTACTTGTGAAGCCATGGCAGGATTCGGGAACTTGCTTAGGAGGCGCTCCAAGCGTCGCCTCGGCGAGTCGAGCTCCCAAGCTCCCGAAGCCCCCATGGAAGAGCAGCGACCCGAGGAGGTTGAAGGAGCCGGCGAGGAAGAGGTGGCACCGGAAGTGCCACAAGAGCAAGTCATGAACGAGGAGGACAAGCCGTACCTCGACTGGAAGAAGGTCGGGAGATGCAAGCCTACTTCCACCTCAAAGATCGTCTCTTCCTCCACACGCAAGTCTACGACTCCAACCTCCTCCACCGCATAGGTATGGATGATGAATTCGATCTTGTGTGGAGGTCTGTTGGTTGGGAGGATGTTGAACCCATCGAGGAACAAGGTTCACGTCTCCTAACCATACAGTTCCTAAGCACTTTGCAAGAAACCGACGATGGTGTGATTTTTCGCTTGTTCAACGAGGAGCATGAGCTTACTTGGAAAGAGCTTAGTGTTCACCTGGGTTTTAACCGAAGATGCTTCCTCAATCTTGATTTCACCACCATCGGTTTTGACCGAAACAAGTTTTGGGAAGAGATTTCTGGGAGGGTTGAGTTCCGATCTTTCAAACCCCAGAACACCCAAATCCATCATCCCACTTTGAGATTTATGCATCGTTGGATGTCCATGGTTTTCTTCCCCACTAGTGTGGTTAGATGGGTGCGCATGGCCGAACTTAGGTTGCTCTATGCCATTGTCAAGAAAATCAAGGTATCACCCGTGAGGGAGATCATTCGTCATTGGCAAGACATAGTTCGCAACAAGTACCCGGTCTTGTGCACCTCTCTTGTCACTCATGTTGCCAATTCGATGGGTATTTTGGAGGGTGAAGTTGTTGAGTACATTCCTATTCCTCGACCCATTTGTGACTTGACCACTCTGATCCAAGGGCACACGTTGACTACCCACGGCACAAAGGATGAGCTTTACTTCTTTTTCCCTGGCTATGAAAATAGGATTCGGTTACCTAACCCGGATTACTATTTGCGTAATTGCCCGATCACTAACCTTTGAGCTCAAGAGCCGAAGATATTCGCAGGGAAGGACTCACCAGCAGGACACGACGAGGCAGGGCAGAGGACGAAGCAAGCCCCAATTCCTCGTAGCCTGAGCAACCATGGACCCCCTACCAGGACTACACAGGGTATGCTCCACAGGGCAGCGGGAGCTGGGACCAGTTTGTACCTCCCGCGCCAACCACAGATGCGTGGGCCGAGGTGGGCATGGACGAGTGGGAGCGCCACAGGCAGCAGTACGAAGATGTTCCACCACCAGTCCAGCCCCGACACAACCCCGAGATAGAAGCTCTCGGCACCCGCATCGGAGAGCTGCAGATCCAGACAGGTTAAATACAGCACTCTCTCACTTCCTTTGTACAGGAGACCCATGATTGGCAGGCACACATGGATCAAAGGTGGGACGGCTTGAGTGCACAGATGCAGCAAGACCAGGCTCAACATGAGGAGTTCTGGAGGTTCATGGGATATCACCCTGGACGGTGAGCTTCATACAAGCTTGGGGAGGACCCCCAAAGGTATCTTGCATTGCATATTTAATTTTCAAGTAAACTTATTTTTGTTTAGCATGTTTAATTCTTGTTCTCATGCATATAATAAAAAAAACCAAAAAAATATTTTTTTATCCCTGTGCCTCTTAGTATGTGCTGTAAAAATGTGTAGTTCACCCTTGTTGAAATGATGAGGTTGCTCTGTCTCTTGTTTCTTTGTACCCTAGTTATAAACATTGTTCTCTCTAGATTGGGTTTATCGGCTAGAAATGTGTCATCCTGAAAACTTGCTTTTTAGTGGGAGCACTTGTGTTTTCTTGTCTAAGTTATTGCTGGGTATGATATAGTACTATAAGCCACCGCTATGACTTTGCTCTAGAGTACGACTTGACTTCCGGAGTTTTTATTTGCAAAATGATCAAAAACGAAAAGTTCCTCAATGATTATGAAATACCCACCAAAGCCATATGCTTTATCTGTAGTACAAACCCTTCATACGCTGCTTGTTCGTACATTGAGTTCGGTCGGATCGGTACCGACGCGAGATTATGACCTTACACCCACGGTTGAGATTTCACTTGCACCCACCAAATTAAAATGCCGACTCTTACACTGAGAGTTGCGCACAAACATGCACCCCTTTCCATCCGCCGACTCTTACACTGAGAGTTGCGCACCATCTTTCCACCAAATAAAAATGCCGATGCTTACCCTGAGGATCGCGCATTCATTAGCCACCAAAAAGTACTCCTTGCATTTTCATCATTACGTCTCTCTCCATTTTCATTAATCATTCCTCAGAGATGGGCTATTCATTCATTCGAAAAAAAAAGAGAGAAGCAAAGGAAAGAAAGAAGGATAGGATAGTGCAATAATTCAACGGGAAAATCTTTACATCCCCGTTCAAAAAAAAGAGAGAAGAGAAAAAGAAAAGAAAAAGATTGTTCCATTCATAGCCCATACTCTTCTTTTATCATCATCATCATTCAAATAAAAGAGAGACATAATGCATGGAGTACACAAAAATATCCAAAAGTTAGGAACCATTTCTTCCTTCCCCACACACTTGCACAATCTCAACCTAGGTGTATGGCTTAATCTCCGTAAGGTTCGATCCTTGACCTTACAATATATGTGATACAAGTATGCCCACTTACATACCTACCCAAAACTCCACTCTCAGCTTTTTAGTGGTAGGTAGAAGGCAAAATTCTCAAAATGCCTTTGGTGAGGTTGCGATACACATTTGAGTGATCGAGAGAATCATTTGAGGAACTTGGGATTCATTTTATAAAATTCTTAAAACCTCCGGAAGAATGGTCAAGCTTTGGACAAATGATAAGCACAGGCCGCGGTGCTGTTCTACCTTGCAATCGCCCAAGACTTGGGAGCCAAAAAGCCCCATTAGAGCGAGATAATAAAAGGGTGGATAGAAATCTTTGGTTTATTCAAATTCGGTGGAGAACATGCGTATAACTATGGTATATTAGAAATACGATCGGCATAGAAGCAGCTCCCGATCAACAACCCAAAGCCCAGCTTTGCTCGGGACGAGCAAAGGGTAAGCTTGGGGGATCTTGTTGGCGGTCCTTATCGACACATTTTAACCGCTAACTTAAGATAGAAAAGGGAGAATTACATGTTATTATACGCATATACTTGTGCTATTAACCGAATTCTACTTGTACCTGGAGTTTATCAACGTTTACAGGAGATACACCAAGTACAGGGGATTTTACAGAGAAAAGGCGCTTTTCGGCAAAGCGTAAAGAGGCACAAGGAGGAGACAGGCCCAACCAGAGCAGAAGTAGGCCAAAACACCACATCATCGAGGCCCATCCACCAGGAGAGGCCCACCAGCCAAAGTCGGTTGGGGGAGGGGTCACCCTGGCGCGCTCGCGCCAGGGGCACGCTCGCGCCCCCCAGCCTGACAGGTGGGCCAGGCTTCCTGGAGGTGGTAGATTAATGACAGAGGAGGGCGGTGCGCTAGTGTTCTTGCCATGTATAGCTCCAAACTGACCTGCTCAACATATAAAAGGGGAGACTCAACCATTTTCAACACACACATTTCATTTGGCCATTCTCCTCTACTCTTGTTCTATAGCCTAGTCTAGTAGCTTAGGAGCTAGGTTGAGCTATCAAGGAGGGCTTGTCTCCTAGGAAGAAGATCATCACTTGGTAATATACTATGGAGTGTTCTTCCTACTTCAAGTTCTTGATCTTAGTATGTAGCCTTGTTCATGAACTAGAGTATAGTTGCGTTCTTGCTAAACCTGATTCATATGAACTAGACCAAAGTTCTTATGATCATTTCTTAGCATGTTCTTCGTTGTTCTTCATTGTTCATATGATTTATAGGAGTAGAGATCTTGATGAGAATGGGGTAACGGTTCGTCGTTCCTTCGGGTTTGCCTATGTTCTAGCTCGTCCATCCATAGGGTGGGAGTCCGCGGGGGATGTAGGTAGTTCTCAAATATGCGGGCGTGGTGTCCGGATACGAGAGAGCCTTCGGATATGACGGCATGCCACGGTTGAGGGGTAGGCGGCAGATGGTGACAGCCCTGTCCGTCCCTTGTAATCCCCCACCTCCGTATATCGTGTAGGCGTTCGTAAATGCCTCTATCGGCTGGAAGACCAGCTGCGGGGGTCTCCCTGTTACTTTAGGCTCTGATCTTTCTCTAACCCTGTAGACTATATGACTTAGCTGTTCATGACATAGCTACAATTGACCTACCTGCTCCGCTTAGATTCATTCTTTATTCGTTCATTCATTTATTCTTTCTTTTATACTTATCCTTGGGTTTGGCCAAATGTGTGTCCACTATCTTGCAAACCATTTATACTTACCCCTGTATAGTACTAGAGTCACATTTCGATGACATGAAGTCAATCATCCATATCCATGTTTAGACACTTCTACACCATGCCTTCCTACGGGAAAATATAAATAACGATACCCTGAGAATACTCCCCGGGTGAAATGCTACAATGATAGATCCGTGCGCTTGCGGATATTTATATCTTTAGAACACGACTATCAACCCCGGCGTTTCTTGGCATGACCACTGGGATGTAACAATTCTAGTGATTGCGTTAAGAAATGCCAACAATGGGCGCGCTGGACGCTGACGTCTTCGGATTTTGACCGTTGGAGCGCAACGGCTATGAGCGCCGAACGCGTCCGGCGGTAGGCAACCAACGCGTCCGGCGTGTGTATTTCGGTCATACACGTCCTGCGCGTGTTATCTGGCATCCCGAGCATCCCAACGGCTAGTTTTGTGGTAGAGCCTATATATACTTGTGTTGGCCGGCCTTGGCCGGTGGTTGAGCACACTAGGGCCTTGGTGGCTTGTGTGGTAGTGCTTGGGAGCCCTCTAACTCATCCATGCTTGAGAGTGTTCATCCACTTGAGTTAGAGATCGATTCTAGTGCGTTGCATTGAGAGATTTGCATCAAGTGGCACTAGGTGATCGTGTTGCAAGCCGGTGTGCTTGTTACTCTTGGAGGGCGCCACGTCCTAGACGGCTTGGTGGCAAGAGACTCCGTTGAAGCACGCGTGGAGATTGTGCGGTGCTCCGGAGGAGGATTTGGGAGGGGTTCTTGAGCCTTCCCCGTGGGTGCGCGAATTGGCTACTCTAGTTGAGCGTGGCTTGGAGGATCCCGGTCTTGTGTTGATTGGAGTTGGGGATCCCCAGAGGGGTTGTTGGCAGTGAGCCAAATTGAGCGGCCATCTCATCACCAAGTCGGTGCATCGCCACAACTGGACGTAGCTTGGTGGCGACCAAGTGAACCAGGGGAAAAATCGTGTGTCGATTTGTGATTGCCGAGGCTTCGACCTCCTTGTTCTTGTGTGTGAGGCTTCAACCTCCCTTGAGCTTGTTTGCAGGTGGTTGGTCTCTACGCCCGGTGATTCGCCACCGCCACGACTTCGTGTGTCCACTTTTCGAGGTGGTTTGCATCCCCTCTAGCTCAAGCTTGTTTTTATATTTGTTATATTCTTGCTTAGCTTGAGTAGTGGCTCTTGAGCTCTTTTGCTTGTGTAGCTAGTTGAGCACCTTCTTGCTTGTGTAGCTAGAAGTAGTGTAAGTGTTTTGCTTAGCTTGTGTAGTTAAGTGAATTGCACTCTTGGGTTCGGCTTGTGTAGCCTTGTCCTTGAGCATCTAGTGAGCTTAGGTTTGGCTTTGTGCTCTTGCTTATTAGAATTGTGTAGGTGCTCCCCGGTGTGACAAAGTACTAGTTGCTTAGGTTTGTGTGACCTTGCAAGCTAGAATTATTTAGGCGAGCACTAGCTAGTTTAGCACCTTGCTTCTTGTTTAGGTTCTTTAACAAGGTGCTACTAGAGCTTTAGTTAGTGGGGTGTAGTCTTGGCTAGACTGATAGTTTTAATTCCGCATTTGTTTCGGTTAGCCGGAGCGTAAGAATTTTAGGAAGGACTATTCACCCCCCCCCCTCTAGTCCATCTCGACCCTACACATGGCGCGGTGTGGCTTCCTCCGACGCGGTGCGGCCTCCTCCGGTGGCGAGACTTGGTGGCCGGCGGCGGCGGTTTCCGGCCACCGGGGACTCAATCCGCGCGGATCCGGCATGGTGATGGCCGGATCCAGCATCCCTGGTGGCAGATCTGGCGGGGGTGGGGTGCCAGCTCGTGGGTGGCCGACGTTCCCCTCTTCCCCCCACCCCCGATTCTGGCTGGCTGGCCACTGCTAGGGGCTGCCTGGCCGGTGGCCGGTGGTGGTGGCTGCTGGTGGTGGCTGGCCACCAGGGATGGCCGGCTGTAGGCGGCGGCTGGCCGGTGGTGGCTCGCTACTTTGGCGGACCGCTGCTGTCGGGCCATGGTGGGCTGGTGGGGGTGCTCGATTGGGAGAGGCAGCTCTTCAACGGCGTCGTGGTGGCGTGGTAGGCTCTGGATTTGGGAGGTCAATGGTGCCGTGGCGGTACTGCTGGCTGTGCCGGGTGCGGTGGTGGTTGCTCCTCTCCGTTGGGGTTCGTCGGCAGGGCGTCGCGGGGCTGCTGCCCCTTCGTATGTGTGGGGTAGCGGAGGGGTCCCCCCTCTACTCGTCCCTGTCCTCCATCTTTTTGGTGGTTGTTCTGTGACGGTGGCTGGGGTTGTGCCGGCGTTGGGGCACGGGCTTCGTCTTTCGTAGTCCTTCCACCATGCCTCCGGTTGTCGTCGTGGGGTGGTCGCTTTGAAGATGGAGGCCTTGACGTCCTTGGGGGTGCCGGTGGGCTCGCTCCGGTTCCCGTACTCTCGGGGGGTTCGTGGACCGGGGCTCGGCCGAGAGCTGTGGTCTGCGGCGGCTTCGGCTTCGGCGGGCAGTTGGTGGGCGTACATGGTGGCGGGAGGCCGGGTGTTCGGCGCATGGTCGGCGGGGGATGGCGCGGCTCCGCGGGCCGTCGGGCGTGGCCGGTGCGTTTATCCCGGTGAGATCTCTTCTGGATGTCCGGCAGCGACAACTTGGTGTCTGGCGGGGCCCGACATCTTCACCGGTGATTGTGCTTTGGGTTCTTTGGGCGAAAGCATGGCGACGGCGACACTTCCGAGTGTCATTCCCCTGTTGAGGCGTCGCTCCTCAGCACTTTCCACGAGCGAAAGCCACGTCCTGTCTTGGACGAGCGACGGAGGCGCTTGGACGTCGTGACCTTTTTGAAGGCGTCGCTGTAAATTGCGGTCCGGTCAGGGTGTCTCGGGCAGGGCTGAGTTCGTCGTTCTCGCTGTTTTGTTGTGCTCGCTGTTTTGTTGTGCGGCAGGTGGTGGTGGAGGAGTAGAAGTTGTGTTTTTTTCATTTTAGTTGTCTTTCTTTGTGTGCTTTTAGTGGAGTGGTGGCTTGCTAGTTGCTACCCAGTTGTGGAGCTCCTAGTGGTTTAAAGTGGAGGCTCGTCTTGACGTCCCAATCCGACCGAGTTTTAGTGGTTAGAGTCTTGTGAGCGTGGAGCCGAGTTGAGTTGAATTGGCGCTTTTGTGGCGCGAGTTGAGTTGAATTGGTACCTAGGTGTGTTTTGGAGTAGGGTACCCTCTAAAATTGTACGTGGTTTTCGCCAGTTTTCACTTCAAAAACTAGGCGGGGGCACTTGCCTTTCTTTTTTTCGTCTAATAGAAATTCGGCAAAACTTTTGCCGTCCTTTCGAAAAAAAAATTCTAAGCTTGTTTGTAACCCTGTGAGTTATTATTTCTTTGCTATTTCTCTTCTTTTGTATTTGAATTAAACCTTTCATGTACTTGTCAAAAAAATCGTTTCCATGTGGAGATAGAGACCTGACATCGGTGCAGCTTGCAATGATGCTACTACAGATTGGTGACCCAGATTTTTTTTTTTTATTTTACAATCTCCTAGCTGAAGAAGACATTGTTTCTATCTTGCATGCATGTCTCTTGCCCATCTAGCCTGTTGCCGAGAGTTGCTCTCGGCCAAGGCTTCGCCGAGGGGTACCTGTAGCTTCGCCGAGGGCTTTCGACCCTCGGCAAAGTCTTCGAATCCGGTAGTGGAAATCATGAAACCTATTAGTCGTGGAGAATTTGGATGAAACCTATTAGTCGTGGAGAATTTGGACTCTTCTCTTGGCCAATAACAGAACTAGAGGAGACATTTTTGCTATACAAAGTTATTCATGGGTCAATAATGTTTCAGTTTTTTCATGCAACCGTTTTTTTAGAACACTCTTTCGTGCAACCATGCATGCCTTTCATTAGGGACTGCATGCCTTTCATTAGGGACTAGCCTTATTGTTCATGATAAAACAAAAAATATAAACACACACTTGTAGCAAACTTGGAACTGGCAGTTAGATCGTTTGTGACTTTGTGTTTGTGGTGCGGCACCATATGTTGTTTATTTTTTAAAGTTAATATGTTAAATAATTATGTTTAAAAACCTGAATGTTTTCAGTCCTATGCTCATTTGAAACAATATAAAACTGGAGAATGTTTGAATTCTATACTTGAATATTTGTTATAGAAGGTATTTTTTACTTTTTTTTTGAAAATATTTGGCAGGCTTTGTAGTTATTATATATTTACTGATATGCATGCTACTCTTGTATTTTTGAATCATAGAGTGAGCCTTCGGTTTCAAAAGACAGGGGCAAACGTGTAAAGTTGGAAAAAAGGGACAAACGAGCAATTGGATTTCAGAATAGGGGCATCTGTGCAATTGACCCATCAAATAATCAGAAGAGAATTTGCCTGGGTTATCTCAGAGCAAAGGCAGGATATCAACCAAATATTTCTCAATGGATAGAAGTCCATGTGTAATTTTTTTTCATCTTTTTTGTTAGCTCTTATATCTATCATGAGAAACCCTTGTACATTTTCATGACTCTAATTTTAATAAAATCTTAGTAGGGGATCGGAGTTCCCCTCCTGTTTCTTCAAACAAAATCAAATAATCATAAGCACGTGCGTGTCGCACGTGCCTGTTGATTAGTTGTTACAAAGAGTTTTTTAAATTCTATATAAAATTTGTGTTGTGGTATACCATCTCGAAAAATCCTAGGTCTGCCATAGGGAGTGACAGGGCTTGTTAGGGCATATAGTTTCATGGGGTACTTGGACCTATAATCATTGTAATTTCATTGCTTTTGTCACGAATTTTGGGATCCTATGATAAAAAAGATACATTTTTTAATATCAACAGTATTCACAGCTTTTGCAAGAATCATGCGAAGCACGGCATTATACATCGATAGACTATTGGTGTCCAGATAAATCACATAGTTTTGATTGGACGTGCTAGCAAGTTAACAGCCGTCAAAGATAAGCTATCGAGGAACCATGTCCACAAGATGCATTCTGCAAGCGCGATAATAAGAATGATTTCAATAGGACAGGTACGATATATAGATCATTCCGAGCCATGTTGTCGGTATCGAAGTTGTAGGAGACCTCACATCAGTCCGGAATATCTTTGTCTCGTTCCCATGAAAAGATATCCTTCGCGGTCTTAAAAAATGTCACTATAAGATTCGTAATAATCAAACTAAAACTTTTTCCTAGACATTTTAGAAATACTAACTATATTTAAATCTTTAAACAAATTTATTAACTAATGATATTAATTATGCACCATAAATATCAACGTTTTCTTATATATTAGTTATTAACATAAACAATATTGTCTTTTTAGAAAATGAGAATGACAGAGAACGGTAAAACATTTGCCGTAGAATTTTATTAGACGATAGAAAGAAAACAAGACCGTTTACAACTATTTACAAAAAGAGGAAAAACAACTTCTACTGATCAACTGCCCCTGTACTAGGCGCCATGGCCATCCTAAACTGCATAACATCATCTTTACACAAGCCTCCCACTTGGGTTAGATAAAGTTGTTTTTGTTGAAAATGCCTCCTGTTCCGCTCGTTCCATATATGCCACCAAAAATAAATAAAAATACCATCCAATCTTCTTCTTTCATTCTTTGGGACCTTGCATCTGCAGCGCCCCCAGTAACTATATAAGGAGCCCGGCATGCTCACGCTCTGAATTGCCATTAACTGAAACCACTGTTTTATAATCTCCCAAACTTCTTTGGTAAATTGACAGTCCTTGCATAAGTGGCTTGGTGTTTCCAATATACTCCCACATAGCCTACAATTAGTATCCTGGGTCCACCCCCTCTTGCTTAGATTATTCGTCGTGAGAATCTTGTTGTGAAGCAAGGTCCATGCAAAGAAACAACACTTTGCCTTAGCGTGGGCCTTTCATGTCACATCTGGGATTTTTGAGCACTTTCCAAAAATCCCAATGCACATTCACTTTGCATTTTCATCATGAGCATTTGCATTCATCTAGTTGATTTTAGTATATGTGCAAATGTTTGCTAATGACGAGTGCTTGATGTGATGCTCACTAAGTTCATTTAGACTTGAGGATGATTTAAACATGATTAGGGGTCATGCTTATGGCCCTAGGTAATTTAATTATGCTTAGCTTGTTTGGAGTTCCCTGTCTAGAGTCTTCGTAAAGTGTTTCCCGAAACTCCAAATGCTTTTGGGGTCTAAAGGTCTTAGTTAAAGTTTTTCATGAGGATTAAAACTCCTAATGACCACTTTGCTTGAAAATGGGTCTAAGCAATATGTTTAGGGGTTTAAGTTCAGCATAGGGGCTGATTTCTTATTTATTTGATTTTTAAGTGATTTTCTTTGGAAATATCTATTTCAAAAACGGTTGGGAATTTGACAAAACTTTCTAAAGATGAAATGATCTACTCTTTGAGAGGATCATTTTCTATGTAAGGAGTTTTTCCAAATTCAGCCTAGTTTGGGAGATATGAGAGGGTGAAAACAGGGGTTTAATTCGATTTTAAATTAAAAAAAAAGAAAAGGACCCCACCTGTCGGTCTCTCCACCGACAGGCAGGGCGTCATCCCCTTGGCGTCGACAGGTGGTCGGGGCGCGTGTCGCCGCCGGGCGCACGCCACCGCCCTCGGGGGTATACTTCGACCTTGGGTCGCCCGCGTCATCATCGTCGTCATTTTCATCTCGTCCACTCCGTCTCACTCTCCTCCCTCTCCTTCTCCACCATCGCCGTCCGCCATCGCCGCGAGAAGGGGAAGCAGAGCAGCGCCGCCGCGACGCGCCGCCGTCTGGGCCGAGGTACTGCGAGGGTAAGCGCCATCCGCGGCCGCCTTTTTCTTCTTCTCCGGCGAGAACTCCGGCGAGGTCGGGCCGAGCCCCGAGCGCTCGATCCGCTCCTTCCTCTAGCCCTTGAGGTTCGCGGGAACCCTAGACGCGATGGGGCGCTGTCGATTGGACACCCGCGGCGAGGGAATCGCGGGCGCGCCGTCGAGCTCCGCGGCCGGCCGCCATGGTCGCCGGCGCGGTGTGCTCTGGTGGTGCCGCGGCCCGCCTCGGGCACCATCTTGACCGCCCTGCGCTGGGGGAGCTCCTGGCGATGACCTCGAGGACCGGAACCTCACCGACGGCGAGGTTCGCCGCCGGCGGGGAGGTTCCCCTGCCCGGGCTCGCTGACCGGTGGGACCCATGGGCCCACGGGGCCCAGCTGGCAGCCGGTGGGCGGGGTGACCGGGGAAGACACTGGGTACGAACCCCGGGTGGATCTAGCACGGCTCGAATAGACAGTGGGGATGAATCCCATGTGCGCATAGCATTTTCGGGTGGGGAAATTCTGAATTTCCAGAATTTCTATTGTACCTTGTGATTTTTGTATCTCAAGTTGTACCTGTCCAAATGAAATGATTCAAGTTCCTAAATTCATATCTTGAGGAGCTTTATGCTGTGGAATTTTATGGGAATTGTTTGGGAAACTTTTCTGTGCAAAGTATTTTAAATTTGGGTAAAAAGGGTTTTAGGCATTTTCTTTGGAAAATCATAATTAATTATTGGTTGGTCCAAAAATGGTGATTCTGGTTCCTAAAATCATCTTATTTAGAGTACCTTGTGATGATGTGTTAACATGTTCATGTTGTGTCATAGGAATTAGAGTTGCTTTAAAATGTGCTAGTGTTGTGTGCTAGCAAATAAATTCATAAGGCTTGATTCATGAAGGATTAGGCTTTGGTAATTTTTGTGTGATGGTTCTTCACTCATGTGAAGCCACTGGTGAAGCCTGATCTAGTGTTTGATGTGTTTCATAGTGCAATCTATTTTTGGTTCATTATTGGGCCATTAATGGTTGCCAGCTTGTGATTTTTGTGTAGCCTTGATCATAGGTCCAAATGAGATGAAATTTGGACAGTAGGTTATGATCAATATGATGATGCTACTGTAATGTTTCTAGGTTTTTAGGGGATGTCGAAATATGGGTTGCTGTTATACCCTATGTCATGATTAATGGTAATTATGCCATGTTTTTATGTCATGATCATGATGTCCATTCCAATTGAAGTTAATGGGATGTTATACTTGATCAATGATCATGATAGGATCAGGTCTTGGTCAATGACATGTTTTGCTTTGGTCATGTTGGGTCGAAGGTTAGCGACCATGGGCGAAGTCCATTTGCACCATGGCGTAATGTGTTACGCCTTGGTTCGTCCATGTCGTATTAAGTCAAGTCGTGTCGCTTTGATATGCTTAACCTAAGTCATGCACTTGGATCGATCATCGACATGTAGTAAGTAATGAAGTATGAGTTACTCAATCACGCATTGCATCATGACAGATCGTCGAACGACGCCCCACTGGTACCGCGGACGGAAGGGTGCCCCTGCCAGGAGTCGGAGGAGCAAGTAGCGATCGGGGGGAGGACTCGGACGCCGAACTTCCGGAGTGCCCGAACCACTACCCGCCTCTTTCGAGAAAGGCAAGCCCCGAGCATTTCTCCTACGAAACTAACTTGCGTCTTTTATTGTTTATGTTGCATTACGTGATAGGCGTTGATCGATACCCTTGGTGCATTACCTGCCTTGACATGATATGTTGCATTACCTGAAATAACTAAACGGTAGAAGTTGGGTGGTTGATGAATCATCCGCGAGGTTAGGAAAACCTTCACATGATATGGTTGGATCGAATGGGAAATCTGGCACATACCCAAACGGGAAATAAAGCAGAACACTGTATTGTTTCGGCCTTCCGTCAGGATTGAATATGCTTCTCACATTTAGGTGGTTGATATGGGAAACCCAAAGTCTAGTAGCTGGTTTGGATTGGGTTATCAGGTCGACCCAGTGTGTTGGTGTTGGGGTGCGACAGGCCGTGGCAGTAAGACTGATGTTGGTACCCGACTAGAGGCAGCCATCGAGAGGTCTGGGCAAGATTGGTTCCTGTTGATTCCCAATTCCGAATAGGTGAACGATGACCAACCGCTCACTTTAGCGGGTGAGCGGGGTTTGTGTGAGAAATTTACCCTCAGCTGAGTAGGAATCGATTATAATCGCCATCGTCCCTGGATAGAGGATAACCTGATTGGAATACATGCAATACAGGGCAAAAACGGGAAATTGGTTGCGGGGTTATGATGCCTGGACGGATTATGTTTATTATTATGATCAACCATGTGAAAGGATGATTGTTTTACACTTCTACTTGATATTGTTATAGTACAGAGTAAAAACCTAGCATGTGCGGGATATACTTAAATGGATAAGCTTAGTATAGCACACCTAATAAAGATAAGATAAGCTCAAGTCTTTATGCAAGAAAGGGTCAGCCAAACCACCATATGGCCTTGCATATGCTTATAAGAGTCCTTATTTTCTGGTTTGAGACGGGTAAGTCTAGCTGAGTACCCCACGTACTCAGGGTTTTATTCCCATGTTGCAGATGGAGAAATGTTTTATGGATATTGCGAGACCTGCTACTATCCAGCTTTGGGTGATGACTAGACTATGGGCACGATCGTTTATCTTTCTCTCCTTATGCTTTTGGTTAGACTTGGTCATGGACAAGGCACTTTCGTATAATCTCTAGTGGTTTGTAAGACTTAAGCTATGTAGCTTCCGCAACTTGTTTACCATGGTTTGTAATAATGGTACTTGAAACTCGATGTAATATTATCTCGTGAACTTGTGTGATGTATGATGAATGTTGAACTTATTACGATTCCCGGCTTAACGGAAAAAGTTTAAAATCCTTCGGGATTTTGGATGACTGCCGGGTTTACATGGGCTTAAGTGTGTTCTTCGACGCCTTGGCGTTGATATTCATACTTATGCTTATGTGAATTGGTCGGGTCTGTGATAGCTGGCATCGGAGCATGGTTCAACGTGACGTCATGCATCACGTAATAAAAACAAATGTTTTTGGAATTAGAAGGGAGTTAAAACTTGTAGCCACTTACAAAAGAATAGAAGTAGGACCATATTGTCTTGAATCCTAGAGTGTGCCAATGTCCGACCGTCCATTATGCCCGTATAAGGATTATTCAGGTGGCTTAGCTAGGGACTGACTTGGGAAAAAATTGCATCATATTTTCTTGGTCACGCTCATACATGACGGTTTTGTATGGGGGCCATTCACTTGAATGGTTGTGTATGGATCAATTTTTGCCTCTACGCCCAAGGTAAGGTGAGCTGTGAGAGCATGACTGGATACACTGCCAGTCTAGGGGAGTGCTTATTGGTGCTTAATCATCTTCATGTTTCACACATGACTATGAGAAAGTACTCCATGTTGGGATCGTCTTCTGGCGATGATTTTTGGGAGTAGCATGCACCTACACGCAGGGATATCGGGATATACCTGTGTGGAGAAGGGTGTTGAAGAGGACTAGTATAGGTCGGAAATTTGACCTTATTCTTAAGGTGCCGAGTTTTGGACGTCGCTTGCATTCATGGGGTTGGGCTGAAATGAAATTTTCTGCAGGTACGCTAACCACGCGAAATGTGTAGATCACCCTAACTTCGTGAATGAGAGTGCGTTTTGTGCCACCGTTTAGAACGATTATTTGTTTATCACTATCCTTATTATAACACCCCGGTTTACAAAGAATACCAGAGGCCGTCATATGTGTGCCCAGGAAGTCCACACATATAACTAGAACGATAAATATCAGAAAAACAATGTATTAAAGCGGAAACATATATATACTAACACTTACAAAACATCAGAGTATCGCGGAACGTTGGCTACATCTCTTCAGAGCTCCATTCTTCTCAGGGACAGTTGACTGGGGGCTCCGTACGCCAAACGCCTTTGACATCTCAATGTCCAGCGGCACCTTGCTAGCAGACTATAGCAAGGTGAGTCCATGTCGAATTCAACAAGTACAGGCGAAAAGTATAATGATATGCATGGCTTGAACAAGGTAAAGCTCAAAGGTAGAACTGCGGTAGCACTTTTAAAAACAGGTATATTTTAATTAGCAACCTATTACTAATCAACTTGGTATAAAAGCCCAACCCTTAATTAAGGTTCAAGTAGAATTAAGAGTTGATTAACATCATCATTATGTAGATCATAACATGATCATCAAATAAATGAGATCGCTATCTCATAGAACACAGGATGGCAATCCTGATAAAACCCGAGGTAGCAACCTCCAAAAAACTTCTCCAAATATCCATGAAATCCATTTGCTAATCCAGAGGGCGCTGGGCCGCTCATACCGAGAGCTCGGATGATATATCGGTTTGATCAAACTCTGCGCAGAGGTGTACACTTTCCCTCCAGTCGTGATTCCCTTCTGCTCGGGTTAATTACTCCCAAAGACACTTCCAAGGTGAATGAGCAGGGTCTCACTACGAGGCTGTTCACGGGTCATAGGTAGTGGTAGCCCGATCAGCAATGTCCCAAGCACATGAGAGACGTCCCCGCACACGCCGCTCCACTGCAGATCTTCCCAGAACCCTCATGCTTCGAACTTGGGATCACCCTTCTCACCATAGCTATGGCACCCGTCGGCAAGTTACCAACCAACCTATGATGACTCCCGCTAATTTACCAAGCCAGAGCCATATAGCCTGGAGTCGTACGGATTGTCCCAGTTGAACCGTCTAGGAACCAGTCCTTAAGGAGAGCAGACACGGATGCCCTCGTCGCCATGAGCACCACACTAGCATCCGCATCCCTCTTGCTCCACCAACAAACGATGCCTCCCGCATCAACCACTCCAACAATGGCCGCATGACCATTACCAACGGCTTTAGTAAAGAAGCAAGCATTTTAATAATACATCATTAGTGAGTAGATAAGCGGAGCACTAGCGCAGACCTATATCCTATCTATAAACCCCCATGGGTGATATATGGATAGTAGTGGCTAGTATGTCCTTAAGTTTGATGTATTAGACACATGCATGCAATTAATAAATGTTCACGGGTTCAATATGATCAAAGTGAATGCCCGTGACTTGCCTTAAATCCAAAGTCCAACCTGTTCGTAGACTTTAATTGCTCTATCTTTCGGTCTCCAACCTCACCGCACTTGTTGGTCCTCGGCTCCCGGTCTTCTAAGCACTTGTCGACCGTGAATCGTCGTCTACTCACACCAAGCAAGCAACACAAACAGACAAGACTAAGAACATACACCATACGAAGAAAGAGCTAAAGAAAGATCGTATAAAAAGGTAGAGAGCGAAGCTATGGTCTTGAAAGCACTAGAAAGACCGACGAAGGAACTATCGTTGAGAGGGCACAACTAACAAGATCAAACTAGGCTAATCGCATTTTAAAAGAGCATTGGATGACTAATTTTATAAACATGAGACATGACCGAGGTCATTGCTCATACTAACTTTCGGTCGGAACGATCGCGTCACAACGAGATCAGAAAGATAACCCTATGTTACTTTTATTTATAAAAGGGTTAAATAATTATTAATGGAGTTAACATTTAAATAAATAAATAAATTAGTAATTGAGTTTCATGGTGACCATCAACACTACTACGTAGAGCGACGACACGATTCTAACGCATCTTGAATCGCTCGAATCGGACTTAAACGGTTAAATGGCGGCGATTATACGATCGATGGCAATTCTGTAATTACGGGAATCTTCTACCTCCATCGTCTTCTTCCTCTGGCTGAAGGGGATCGTGACCTCCATGGCCACTTGGGGCTGCTGCAGTGCGCGGGGAAGGAAAGGGCCAGGCCGAGGAGCCTGCTGGCCGGCCGGCGGCGGCACGGCGTCATGCGGCCGCACAACACGGGGGCCCCCGCGGGCGGGGCCTGTAGCCTCGGGTCGACGCCCGCACGCCATGGCCGGCAGTGGCCTGCTGCTCACCGCGAGAAGGCTCGCGCGCGAGGGGTGAGGGCGCGGCGTGGCAGCGCGGTGGGGCGGCGGCGTTGCCGCGCATCGGGACAAGGAGGAGACAGGGGCAGCGCCGAGTGGTCGGAGATGAAGAACAGCAAGCTGCCATGGACGTACATCGCCGGAAAAAGAAAGGGAGGTTAGAGGAACCCATGAAAACTGTACTGATTCACGAGAAAGAAGGCACGACGACGTAGAGAACGACGAGGGCTACCTCGTGGTGGTGGCGGTTTTCGCCGGAGACGGACGAGATGGCCGGAACACCTCGCCGAAGAGTTCGCCGGAACCCTAGCTGTAGAGAACTTCGGCGATCGATTACAGGAGCTACGAGTGGCGGCTCGAGATGGGCTTTGGTGTTCTGGAATCAGGGCGACGAGAGTAACACCGGCATATATATATATTACTAGGGTTTGGGGTGCGGAAAAATATTTTATTTTTAATAATTTTGGGATTTATTAGAAAACCATTTTCAGTTCAAAAACAATTCCAGAAAAAGCTGAAATCATTTTAAAGCCCTGAAAAATGTTTCCAAGTCTCCGAAAATTATGGGAAAATATTCGAAGATAGATTGAGACATGATGAATCCAAATAAAGTATTTGAAACCCATGAAAATAATATTTTAGAGCATCCAAAAATTGGAGACGCCCTAGAATAAATATGAAAATATTCTAGAAAAGTCTAGAAATTTCATGGGAAGGATTGAACGACGTCTAAACGTGCTTCGATAACTTATCGCTCATAAAGACACAAAACACAAGCAACAATCAAGCATCACATCAATGAAAGCCCTTCAAATTAATTTATAAATATTAAAAGCACACCTTTTGTTTGTATAAAAATGTACTAGTATTTAAACTAATATTGATGGATTTTACTCAAATATTTAAAATCCTTCATTTTATTTAGTGTTTTCTAATAACAACTCAAAATACAAATTTTGGTGTGTTATAGAGCTACCCCACTTAACATGAATCTCGTCCCGAGATTCGGAGAGACTTGGGATAAAGATGAAACAAGTGATTAGGGTTAACTCAAAATTATGGATGAGACATGATACAGAGATCTTTGATGATTCTGAAGGATTAGCAACCAAGTTGAACATCGATTTCTCCGAATAGCTCAGAGAGAGACTAGGCTTGGATTCTTGCAGGATTTACACTTCCCTGTTCTAAGGTTCGCAAAGTGCAATGAACCAGTTTGAAGGTCAACATGGATCGACCAAAAGGATCGAGATTCCTTTGGGACAACTAGTGACGTAACATGGAAGAACTGTAGATTGATAAAAAAAATCAGAGGTTGATCTTCACGTTTTTACTCTTCGAGACTTTATAAGGTATAGGTCAAAAGATTGATTTAGAAATAAGGATTGGTCTTCCTAGCTATTTCCGAAACCTTTGGAGATGGAGCAGGTAAAGGGATAGCTGGTTGAAATTCATAGGCATTAAAAGTGAAACATGGTCTTCCAATTATCGCTCAATGATACTAGGCCGATAGATGGAATTAATTTGTCTTCACCATAGATGTTGTGTAGACAGGCCTTGATGATTATTGAAGGTGATAAACATGAAGGTCAATGACCAGAGGATAGAGACCAAAGGAGAGGCATGACAAACAAGAGTGATTAATGATGAACTTTTTAGGTTCTTATCTCATGGAATGAAAGAGCTAGGAGCAAAAGGCGATGTAGATAATAAAACTAGATCTTACGATGCTCACAATTCTTTGAATCAACATGTGTGAGATAGGATGGTGAAGGAATTATAATGTGGATACAATTGTCCACAAAGTTGAAAATTAATCTTCAAGGCTTTGCACTTCATTAACTATAGGTCCATGAGATGTTAAACAGGATCGAGTGTAGTGAGATGGTGTAGAGATAAATATGGATCTTTTAGCATCTTTATGGCATACGACCAGACACGTGGCGTAACCTCTAAGTAATGTGGCCCACATGCACTAATCCTTGTCTTAAAAGACCTCGGATTACTATGCATGTGTTCCACACGACTTAACAAGCTCGTCGGGTGTCCTGGGAAACCCGAATCATCCACGAATCTTTCGAACCGGATCGATCATTATAAGAGACATTGCGGTATTACAAAGTTTTGTACAAATAAAATATATCGAGTAAAAGTGCGGAAGGATTACAATAACATAAGTTTACAAATCATTTATAAATAAAACTTTACAAATAAAAAGTTATGTTGGTTACAACCGTAGTAGTGGAATATCATTACTTAACTTTATGATTCACCAAAACGTAGTGCTCGCCCAGAGCCAAACAAACTACTCGATGTCCTCACTTGACGGACACACCCGCAACAAGGGTAGAACAAACCCCGAGTACAAAAGTACTCCGCAAGACTTACCCGACGAAAAAGAGGGGAGAAGACTCGGGAATGAAGGCCGAGATAGGACAAGGTAAGGCTTAGCAAAGAATCAAAGTATTTTGCGTAAAAGCACTAAACTAGTTTCAACCTCAAGTTTTACTTTCCAGATTAGTCATTAGATTCTAAGGTGAGCCTAGTCTAGCTTGATTACGAGATCAAGATAATTCACGGAGATCACATTCTTAGTCTTTCAACAAAAATTCCTTCAAGTTCCATAAGTTACTACGATGCAGTCGTGATCGAGTCTCCATAACCGAGGAGCAACGACGATTCGAATCGATTATACCCACTGGGATCCCTAATCACACGATATATGTAGAACCACATCTTGCATATATCAACCTTCACTCAGATCTTCCAAAACCAACCCGGTCGCGCCACCCGAGAATACCGTACGCCTCAAATCCGGGACCAAGCCCACGAGGGTAACTCGTATTCCCGCCATCTCTCCACTCCCGGTGCTGCGCAGTTATCCGTTCGATGATGGAATAGTCGGGGTCTTAGGCTTACCATAGTATGTGATTAGTTGCAAGGCTCGAACCACGGGCGGCCCTACAACGATACGGTCCTTAATCGACACGGTCGGAAACACTACATCCCTAACCGAGATGCAAGTTACCCGACCGGTCTCAACTTCATTAAAAGATGTAACGAGATCCAGACGGAGCGTTACACCGAAACGTCTTTCGATGCAATCCAACCGTCTCGATCAAAAGTAGCATTTGCCGAGTAACAAAAACTTTACCGACGGGGTAAGCACTTCCTTTTGAAAATATTTTCGAAATCCGAACTAAATTAGCAAGGCTAAGCATTGTTACGTATTTTCAATCAAAACGGTTTCAAGGATGACGTTGGAATAATCAAGGTAGTTAATGCGTCAAGTAGGTGATCACTCAACTCCTATTACTTAATGCGGTACATAATCAAGTGATAAACTTTTGCAAATTCAAGGAATTGGTTGATGGATCCGGGCTTGCCTCGAAAGTCGGTGTAGACGTTCTTCAACGACGTATCTCGGAAGATGACCAATCACCAAGATGGATTGACTTCCTCAGGAACTAGGGTTGTCTCGACAACTATTCCTCGGAAATGGAATCGACAGGTCTCTCCTCGATCACGGGGACTACACGAGATAATTAAAATGCTTCAACATGATGGAATACAAAATATGATGCTCAACGGATGCTAAACAAGATTAAATACAAGCGCAAACAATTAATTAAAGTGCCGAAGGTCATTAGGGTTGATGACCTAGGGTCTTCACTCAAATCCAAAGTCAAACAATTAATTAATTAACTAAGGAAATTAAATCCTAAAACAAATGTTGTCAAATTGATTTCAAAAATTAGTTTTAGGTAGCTTATATCAAAAACAGTGCACCAATAAATTTTCATGATTTTTGGATAAATAAATAAATAACTAAAAATCATAGAAGACTCATTTTTCAATTAAAAGAGGTAATTTTTGAACATAGCAAAACTACTCAAAATTGGCATTTTGAATTTTTCCTAGATAGAGGACATCATAAAGAGAATACCCAAAATTTTTCAGAATTTTTGGAGCTACACATGAATTACTATGAATTTTGAAAGAATAAAACATTTTCTCGCCTAAATAGAAATGAAAAAGGATTTAGAAAAAGAAAAGGCCGACGGGCCGATTTCAACCCGACTCGGCCCAAGATCGTGGCCTCGGCTCGGCCCCAGTAACAGCCGGCCCATCCAACTCGACCGAGTTGGGCCGGCGGCGGCGAGGGGCTCGCCGGCGATTCCTCGCCGGCGGCGAGGTCCTAGGCGGCGAGGCCTAGCCCTACGTGATCCTGGCAGCACGGCGCACCTGTTGGGCTAGCTAATGGGGCGGCTAACGCGGCGGCGCATGCTCGCCGGCGGCCATGGCGGAGCGGCGGAGCTGCGGTGCGGCGGGGAAGCTCGTCGGAGCTTCTCGGCGGCGCTGGCGCCGCGCGCTAGAGGCTACGCGATGCGGCGAGCGGGATGCGCGAGCCAAAGGACGCAGCGCGAGGCCCTATCGGCCTCGGCCTTGGACGCGGCGGCGACGGCACGGCGAACCGGCGGCGAGACACGGCGGCCGGCGCTACGGGGACCTAGAAGCCAAAAGGAAGGCACGGGCCGCAGAGCTCACCCCGGTGACGATGCGCTTGAAGATGGAGAGGATGGACGGTCGGAGAGGGAGCTTGGCGGTGGCGGCAATGGCGTCGGCGGCGGACTCCGATGGCAAGGCTCGCGCCCGGCGTGTCCCGTCCACCAAATCGGAAAAGGGAAGGAGCACCATGAGCAGCACGTCAAGGCGAGCACGAAGGCGAGCGGAATCGTGAAAATGACCAAGGACGACGACGAACGGCGGTGGCGACGCGCGGCGGCTCGGCTCACCGTCACGGAGAAGATGATGGGCGAGCGGCCGATTGAGGGAAGGCGAGGGAGCTTGGGGGTGCAGGTTAGCTGCGCGAGCTCACGGCGGACATGGTGGTGCGGTCGGCTTGGCTAATGGCGGCGCTAAGGCGACGGCGAGCGGAGGCGCGAGCTCGGGCGACAATGGCGATGGCGCGATGGCGACCGAGAAGAATGGATAAGGAGGAGGAGGAGGAGGGGTCCGGCCGGGGTCTTGATGGCGCAAGGGACGGGGTCGGAGACGGCGACACGGGGCGGAGAAGGTTCGCGCGGCCGTCGCGCTGGCAACCGGCGGCGACCGGGCGGCATGGCCGGGCGGCATGGCCGGGGCTGAGGGCGCCAGTGAGACGAACAGGACGATGATGACGTCAGCACAGTGACAGAGATTGAAATTTTCAAATTGCTCCAAAATTTTGAACTAAAGTTGAAAAACTCCAAAAAGCAACCCTAGCTAATTTTTCATTCTCTACAACTTTCTCAACTGGCACATTTTCAAATTTTGCAAGGAAAATTGAGTTTGAATCAAATTTTGAAAAGGGGCAAAAACCCTAGAATAAAATATTTGAAATTACTTTGGATTTTTCTAAATAACTTGAAAAACTCCAAAACTATGGAAAACTCAACTTTTCAAACTGCACATTTTCTCCAAAAGATGTTTTTCCAAAATATGCATAGTTTTTGAATTATGGTTTGAAATTGAAAAGGGGACAACTGTCGGAAAACCGTATTTTCAAATTTATTTGAAATTCTTTTTGAAAACTTGAAAAACTTTGTTCACCAACATTGTAGGTCTCATCAAGCCCTACAATATTGCTTTTTGGACCAACCCCAAATTCTTTGTAGATTTTGAACTAGGGAAAAGGGGGTAAAACGGAGTTTGTCGGAAACAGGGTTTTCGAAATGAAATCGCGTTTGATCGAGCCGACACACCTCTAGGCTATCAAAAGCAGTAACAAACATTAACTCGAGGCACAATCAACCTAGAATATAAATCTTGTTTTAGTGAATGCATATCGGGGTTAACCTAACATGAATGCTTTGCGACTAAACATGATGACATGTCGCAAAGTTTTAGGTAATATAACATCGAGATGTTACAGCCTTTCCTCTTAAAGAAATCTCGCCCGAGATTTAAAGCCTTGGGTTAGGTAATGGAAAAGGAAATGTGTCAAGCAAACACATCTCGAACAAGTACATAAGGAAAGGGGTTTTTACAACTCACACCAGACCAGTTACAACTCATAGAGGGAATTATAACTTAGATAGAAGCATAGAACTCGGAAAATTTTCTAACGATAATCCTCGACTCCCAAGTAGCTTCTTCTTCCGAGTGACGTTCCCACCGTATCTTGTACCACTTGATTGTTCTCGTTTCGGGTGACACGATCTTTCGATCTAGAACCCCGATAGGATACTCGAATAAGTTAAATCGGGTGCAAGTTCAATCCCTTCAACATCAACAATTTTGTCGGTGTGGTCGAAGACACTTCTTGAGTTGTGACACATGAAATACATTGTGTACCGCCGACAACCGTTCAGTAACCGCAAACGGTATGCTACCTTACCACATTTTGCTAAGATGCGAAATGGACCAATATAACGAGGTGCTAATTTGCCTTTAACTCCAAAGCGACTAACTCCCTTCATGGGTGATACTTTCGGATATACATAATCTCCTTTGGCAAACATTAGAGGTCGACGCCTCTTATCTCGCATAACTTTTCCGTCGAGATTGAGCTACTTTCAAATTGTTCTCAGACTGTCTAACCTTTTCTTCAGTCTCTTTCACAAGATCAACCCCGAAAAACCATCTTTCTCCGGGTTCTGACCAGTTTAATGGAGTCCGACATCTGCGACCATATAGTGCTTCAAATGGTGCCATCTTGATACTCTCTTGATAGCCGTTGTTGTAAGAGAACTCGCTAATGGTAAACATTCATCCCACTTTCCGGAAAATTCAATACACAAGACCTCAACATGTCTTCAAGAATCTGATTGACTCTTTCTGTCTGACCATCAGTCTGTGGATGATAGGCTGAGCTATAAAGAGATTTGGTACCCATTGCCTTATGGAATTGCTTCCAAAACCGTGAGACAAATTGTGTACCCTATCGGAAACAATAGTCCTTGGTGCCCCATGAAGGCTTAAGATTCGTGTAATATATAACTTAGCATATGTCAAACCGAATGATCCGTCTTGGCGAAATAAAATGAGCTGACTTTGTGAGTCGATCCACAATAACCCAGATGGAATCAAATCCTCTTGATGTCTTGGGTAAGCCCACTATAAAATCCATACCGATATCTTCCCACTTCCAAGCGGGAATAGGCAATGGTTGCAATTCTCCCCAGACTTTAAGTGCACAGCTTTCACTTTTTGACAAGTGTCACATCTAGCGACATATCGAGCAATTTCTATCTTCATTTTAGTCCACCGGAATCTCTGTTTCAAATCATGGTACATCTTATTGCTTCCTGGATGAATAGAGAATCTTGAAAGATGTGCTTCATCGAGGATCTTTTGACGTAACTCGGGAATTTTTGGTACGACCAGACGATCCTTGAACCATATAACATCTCGCTTCATCAATTTCAAACGGGATATTTTTCCCTTTCTAACTTTCTCCTTGATATGTTCCATACCTTTATTATCTCTCTGAGCAATGATAATTTGATCTCGGATAGTTGACTCCATAGAAATGTTAGTCAGACTGCCTTGTTGTATCATCTCTATGCCCAACTTTTCTATCTCATGACATAAAGAAATATCCAGAGGCTTCACCGTCAAACGGTTTGCAATGAATTTTTCGACTAAGTGCATCGGCAACCACATTTGCCTTACCAGGATGGTAATGCACTTCGAGATCATAATCTTTAATCAGTTCTAACCATCTTCTTTGCCTCATATTCAATTCTTCTTGAGTGAAGATATACTTCAAACTCTTATGATCTCGTATAGATATGACATGTGTTACCCAACAGATAGTGACGCCAAATCTTCAAGGCATGAACAACGCTCGCTAACTCTAGATCATGAGTTGGATAATGTTCTTCATGACGCTTGAGCTGTCTTGATGCATAAGCAATAACTCGCCCTCTTGCATCAAGTACACAACCAAGACCAATGCCGACGCATCACAATAAACATCAAACCGCTTCCCCATATCTCGGTTGAGCTAAAATCGGAGCGGTAGTCAATGACTTCTTTAGGGACTGAAATGCCTCCTCACACTTAGGTGACCAAACAAACTTGGCTTGATTCTTCAACAGCTCAATTATAGGCTTAGCTACCTTTGAATAGTTAGCAATGAATCTGCGATAATAACCTGCCATTCCAAGGAAACTACGGACCTCGGAAATGGTGGTTGGTGATTTCCAATCTAGAATATCCTTTACTTTACTAGGGTCAACAGTTATGCCCTTAGCAGATAAAACATATCCAAGGAATTGCACTTCCTTAAGCCAAAACTCACACTTGCTGAACCTAGCATATAGCTGATGTTCTCTCGCACGTTGCGTAACTATTTCGAGGTGTTCAACATGTTCTTCTTCATTCTTGGAATAAATCAAGATATTATCGTGAGGACCACCACAAACTGATCAAGTTCTGGCATGAACACTGAGTTCATCAAATATAAGAAATGAGCTTGTGCATTTGCAAGTCCAAAAGACATAACCAGATACTCATACAGACCATATCTAGTTGTGAATGCAGTCTTTGAAATATCTTCAGGACGAATCTTGATCTGATGATAACCAGATTGAAGATCGATCTTTGAAAACACTCTCGCTCCTGTCAATTGATCTAAGAGCAGATCAATACGAGGCCGAGGATACTTATTTTTGATAGTCACTTCATTCAATGGACGATAGTCAACACACAACCTCAAGGTTTTATCTTTCTTCTTTACAAAGATGGTCGGACAACCCCAAGATGAACTACCGTGTCCGATAAAACCTTTATTAAGCAATTCTTTCAACTGAGCTTTGAGTTCTGCTAACTCTGGTGGTGCCATTCTATATGCTCGCACTGGATATTGGGGCGACAGGGCTTCAACTCGATTGCAAACTCCACATCTCTATCCGGAGGTATACCGGGTAACTCATCGGAAATACATCGGGAAATCTTTAACTACAAGGATATCTCGAATCTCCTTCACGAGAGGTTGCACAAATTCTCTTGACTGCCCTCTTAGGAGTTAGGAATTGAATAAGCAACTGCGACTTGCCATCGATAAATTCACTTTTATAGTCCGGTTCGGGGTATCAATAATAGCTCCTCGCCGACTCATCCAGTTCATACCTAGGATCACATCTATATCCCGATCCTTTAGAACAATCATTGATGTGGGAAAGATATGCCCACCCAATTCTATGGGTACCTGATGTACCATTTCCTTAGTACACATACGCCCTCCAGGTGACTGAATAAAGAAATTTTCTTTTGTTTCTCCAATTGGGATCTCATGCTTCATAACAAATGTCCGATTGATGAATGTATGGGATGCTCCAGAGTCAAAAAGTATAAATGCAGAGTGATTGGCAACATGGAACATACCCATCAAAATAGGCTCTCCCTCAGGAATATTACTCGCTTTGCGTGTAAAAGACACGCCCAATTTTCTTCTTAATTTGGCTCTTTCGTTGATTCGATGTGACACGAAGTACTTGGAACATTGGAATTGTACTTGGTTTGGATGTGGACAGTCCCTTGTAGAGTGACCAGACTTTCCACAATTGTAACATGGGTAGTTCTCAGTATTTGTAAAGTGGGTTTTCGAACGCTAGGAGCATTCGGCCGGGCGTGGATAAGAAAGAGCCGCAACGGGACGGACAAGTGCCTCTGCGGGACTTGATACTGGACTGGATGATAAGGAATATGAAAATGATTTACAGGATGACGGATTATCTTCAGCGCTTAGGCTTACCGCTCGAGGATTCGGATTCGAGCCTTCTTCTTCTTGGCCTTCTCGGTGCTTACGATTCACGCCTTCGCAAGTGATAGCAATATCAACTGTCTCGTAAAATGTAGTATTAAGAGTAGCACTAGAAATCATCATACAGATCTTACTATCCAGACCCCTCAAGAAGTAACCCTTCTTTTTATCATCTCGTATCAACATACTCGTGTGCATACCGGGATAAGTGATTAAACTCGCTCACATACTCGCATACAACGGACATATCACCTTGTTGTAATGATAAAAATTCTTCCTTCTTAACTTTCATAACACCTTGTGAAACATAATGAGTGCGGAAAGCTTCACGAAACTCTGTCCATGTGATACGATGACCGGTGGGTTGTATGGCAACAAGATTTTCCCACCAAGCCACCGCAAACACCTCTCGTTGTTGAGCCGCAAATAGTGGCTTCGAACTTCCGTACAAGGAATGAGATCAAACTTTTGCTGCATGGTGCGGAGCCAATAATCGGCTTCAAGAGGTTCATCCGCTTTGGTGAAGGCGGTGGCCGAGTGGATGCAAAATCAAAATACGTGACCTCATCACCATTATTCCGACCACGATTACCCGAGTGATATTCGTTCCGAGCTAGAATAGTTGTAGCATTGACCAGAGCGGCAAGGGTATCAACCGGGTTGAACTGGTGGAGGATTGGAATCATCACCCCATTTTGAGAAATCCCACAAAGCATCGGATGCTCGGGTATGAACAGCATCCGTTGAATAACAAGCCAAACTTTAAACTCGAGCTTTCAAAGCAAAAGATAGGATCAAGATTAAAGAATAGATAGGTGGGATCGAAGGCTAGCGGGAATAGGATTGGTACTACCTAACCCAATTCACATTAAGAGGGAAAGTATTTATTAACAGGTTAATTAAGCATGATGCATGAACGGACCTACGTTCTAAGCTTAAAAGACTTTAATGTAACACATACTTAAAAGTAAACTTTTTATAAATAGGGCAATATAACATGATATTCCACCACAAGCTTTTAAACATGACTAAAGAGCTATAGGAGTGAGTATAGATAAGGAATAAGCAATTTGGACCAAAATAGTCAAGTTAAATTTTTATTCGATCCAAAACCTTTTGAAGTTTTCGCAAAGAATACTACAATAGCTCTAGAATAACGATCCGGCTCGATACACCGTGAGTAACCTCCTAAGTAATGTGGCCCACATGCACTAATCCTTGTCTTAAAAGACCTCGGATTACTATGCATGTGTTCCACACGACTTAACAAGCTCGTCGGGTGTCCTCGGAAACCCGAATCATCCACGAATCTTTCGAACTGGATCGATCATTATAAGAGACATTGCGGTATTACAACAGTTTTGTACAAATAAAATATATCGAGTAAAAGTGCGGAAGGATTACAATAACATAAGTTTACAAATCATTTATAAATAAAACTTTACAAATAAAAAGTTATGTTGGTTACAACCGTAGTAGTGGAATATCATTACTTAACTTTATGATTCACCAAAACGTAGTGCTCGCCCAGAGCCAAACAAACTACTCGATGTCCTCACTTGACGGACACACCGCAACAAGGGTAGAACAAACCCCGAGTACAAAAGTACTCCGCAAGACTTACCCGACGAAAAAGAGGGAGAAGACTCGGGAATGAAGGCCGATAGGACAAGGTAAGGCTTAGCAAAGAATCAAAGTATTTTGCGAGAAAAGCACTAAACTAGTTTCAACCTCAAGTTTTACTTTCCAGATTAGTCATTAGATTCTAAGGTGAGCCTAGTCTAGCTTGATTACAGCAGATCAAGATAATTCACGGAGATCACATTCTTAGTCTTTCAACAAAAATTCCTTCAAGTTCCATAAGTTACTACGATGCAGGTCAGGTGATCGAGTCTCCATAACCGAGGAGCAACGACGATTCGAATCGATTATACCCACTGGGATCCCTAATCACACGATATATGTAGAACCACATCTTGCATATATCAACCTTCACTCGATCTTCCAAAACCAACCCGGTCCGCGCCACCCGAGAATACCGTACGCCTCAAATCAGGACCAAGCCCACGAGGGTAACTCGTATTCCCGCCATCTCTCCACTCCCGGTGCGCAGCTTATCCGTTCCGATGATGGAATAGTCGGGGTCTTAGGCTTACCATAGTATGTGATTAGTTGCAAGGCTCGAACCACAGCGGCCCTACAACGATACGGTCCTTAATCGACACGGTCGGAAACACTACATCCCTAACCCAGATGCAAGTTACCCGACCGGTCTCAACTTCATTAAAAGATGTAACAGATCCAGACAGAGCGTTACACCGAAACGTCTTTCGATGCAATCCAACCGTCTGATCAAAAGTAGCATTTGCTGAGTAACAAAAACTTTACCGACAGGGTAAGCACTTCCTTTTGAAAATATTTTCGAAATCCGAACTAAATTAGCAAGGCTAAGCATTGTTACGTATTTTCAATCAAAACGGTTTCAAGGATGACGTTGGAATAATCAAGGTAGTTAATGCGTCAAGTAGGTGATCACTCAACTCCTATTACTTAATGCGCGGTACATAATCAAGTGATAAACTTTTGCAAATTCAAGGAATTGGTTGATGGATCCGGGGCTTGCCTCGAAAGTCGGTGTAGACGTTCTTCAACGACGTATCGGAAGATGACCAATCACCAAGATGGATTGACTTCCTCGGGAACTAGGGTTGTCTCGACAACTATTCCTCGGAAATGGAATCGACAGTCTCTCCTCGATCACGGGGACTACACGAGATAATTAAAATGCTTCAACATGATGGAATACAAAATATGATGCTCAACGGATGCTAAACAAGATTAAATACAAGCGCAAACAATTAATTAAAGTGCCGAAGGTCATTAGGGTTGATGACCTAGGGTCTTCACTCAAATCCAAAGTCAAACAATTAATTAATTAACTAAGGAAATTAAATCCTAAAACAAATGTTGTCAAATTGATTTCAAAAATTAGTTTTAGGTAGCTTATATCAAAAACAGTGCACCAATAAATTTTCATGATTTTTGGATAAATAAATAAATAACTAAAAATCATAGAAGACTCATTTTTCAATTAAAAGAGGTAATTTTTGAACATAGCAAAACTACTCAAAATTGGCATTTTGAATTTTTCCTAGATAGAGGACATCATAAAGAGAATACCCAAAATTTTTCAGAATTTTTGGAGCTACACATGAATTACTATGAATTTTGAAAGAATAAAACATTTTCTCGCCTAAATAGAAATGAAAAAGGATTTAGAAAAAGAAAAGGCCGATCGGGCCGATTTCAACCCGACTCGGCCCAAGATCGTGGCCTGCTCGGCCCAAAACAAGAAACAGGCCGGCCCATCCAACTCGACCGAGTTGGGCGCGGCGGCGGCGGGGCTCGCCGGCGATTCCTCGCCGGCGGCGAGGTCCTAGGCGGCGAGGCCTAGCCCTACGTGATCTGGCAAAGACGGCGCACCCGGTTGGGCTAGCTAATGGGGCGGCTAACGCGGCGGCGCATGCTCGCCGGCGGCCATGGCGGAGCGGGGGGCCTGCGGTGGGCGCGAAGCTCGTCGGAGCTTCTCCGGCGGCGCTTAGCGCGCGCTAGAGGCTACGCGATGCGGGCGAGCGGGATGCGCGAGCCAAAGGACGCTTGGCCGCGAGGCCCTATCGGCCTCGGCCTTGGACGCGGCGGCGACGGGCACGGCGAACCGGCGGCGAGACACGGCGGCCGGCGCTACGGGGACCTAGAAGCCAAAAGGAAGGCACAGGCAGCTGCAGGAGCTCACCCTGGTGACGATGCGCTTGAAGATGGAGAGGATGGACGGTCGGAGAGGGGAGCTTGGCGGTGGCGGCAATGGCGTCGGCGGCGGACTCCGATGGCAAGGCTCGCGTTCCGGCGTGTCCTGTCCACCAAATCGGAAAAGGGGAGGAGCACCATGAGCAGCACGTCAAGGCGAGCACGAAGGCGAGCGGAATCGTGAAAATGACCAAGGACGACGACGAACGGCGGTGGCGACGCTCGGCGGCTCGGCTCACCGTCACGGGGAAGATGATGGGCGAGCGGCCGATTGAGGGAAGGCGAGGGAGCTTGGGGGTGCAGGTTGGCTGCGCGAGCTCACGGCGGACACGGTGGTGCGGTCGGCTTGGCTAATGGCGGCGCTAAGGCGACGGCGAGCGGAGGCGCGAGCTCGGGGCGACAATGGCGATGGCGCGATGGCGACCGAGAAGAATGGATAAGGAGGAGGAGGGAGGAGGGGTCCGGCCGGGGTCTTGATGGCGCAAGGGACGGGGTCGGAGACGGCGACACGGGGCGGAGAAGGTTCGCGCGGCCGTCGCGCTGGCAACCGGCGGCGACCGGGCGGCATGGCCGGGCGGCATGGCCGGGCCGAGGGCGCCAAAGGGAGACGAACGGGACGATGATGACGCCACAATGGAGAGATTGAAATTTTCAAATTGCTCCAAAATTTTGAACTAAAGTTGAAAAACTCCAAAAAGCAACCCTAGCTAATTTTTCATTCTCTACAACTTTCTCAACTGGCACATTTTCAAATTTTGCAAGGAAAATTGAGTTTGAATCAAATTTTGAAAAGGGGCAAAAACCCTAGAATAAAATATTTGAAATTACTTTGGATTTTTCTAAATAACTTGAAAAACTCCAAAACTATGGAAAACTCAACTTTTCAAACTGCACATTTTCTCCAAAAGATGTTTTTCCAAAATATGCATAGTTTTTGAATTATGGTTTGAAATTGAAAAGGGGACAACTCGTCGGAAAAACCGTATTTTCAAATTTATTTGAAATTCTTTTTGAAAACTTGAAAAACTTTGTTCACCAACATTGTAGGTCTCATCAAGCCCTACAATATTGCTTTTTGGACCAACCCCAAATTCTTTGTAGATTTTGAACTAGGGAAAAGGGGGTAAAACGGAGTTTGTCGGAAATGGGGTTTTCGAAATGAAATCGCGTTTGATCGAGCCGACACACCTCTAGGCTATCAAAAGCAAAGTAACAAACATTAACTCGAGGCACAATCAACCTAGAATATAAATCTTGTTTTAGTGAATGCATATCAGGGTTAACCTAACATGAATGCTTTGCGACTAAACATGATGACATGTCAGGTTTTAGGTAATATAACATCAGAGATGTTACAGATACGCTCAAGATTGATTGAGGTGGGTAGCAAATGCTACCCCACTTAACGAGGTAATTATTACTTGTCTCCAAGAGAATTGGTGGGAACACCATCTTGTCACAGCTATCTTCAAAAGATCTCTCTAGAGACTTCATCTTTAAAGGGCTCACATAACTCCCCACTTACAAGAATCTCACCTTGGGATTTGTGGAGAGTAGCAGAAAGAATGAGGTATAATTTTTCCAATTCGATATGGGAAGATAGCCTAAGAAAGGTTCATGATAAGACAACTCAATGGTGTATCTTATATAATGGATCATGATTAACAATCACGTTACCAGCGCTTGCCGAGCAATACATCCGTGTGTCTGCAGCCACCGGAGACTTTCGACTTCATCGTGGCACCGTCAGTTATTAATCAAGATGTCATTACCAAGTTTACTACCAATTCGATATCTCACATGACAGTATAGACCTTGCATTGATAAGCATCATATGCAAGACAAAAATAAGCTCATGAGGTTTGGAGAAAAGAATGGTTTTCAAACTCCAAACTTTCTTCTATTCAAGATATGGGGAGTGGTTCAGAGCATTAGCCCACATAACAAAGAGCTGGGACCTGTGGGTTATGGGTACACCACGCTTCCGCTATGCCACCTTGATTATGACGTTGAAGGTAACTCTTTCTTGAGGATCTGATATTGATGATAGTTTCTCCGTGTGTTGATCCTCCATTACGCTGAGGTAAAGGTGAAGGCATGGAAACTAATGGTGGTATGGACGATGTAAGACGATATGATTCAATGTTGAACAAAAGGTAGGAAGGATAGAAGTCACTACCCCACTTTAACAAAGATCGAGTTCACCCACCAAACTCCACCTTTCAGGCCTCCTTCGGAACAAAAGAACAGAGACGACTCACAAGCAATACCACAAACAAGCACAAATAAGCCAACATCACACCATCGATTCTACACATGCTTCCTCAACATTGGTGGTTATCCTAAAAAGGCAGGTGATAGATGATGAAAGGCCAAAGAATTTTGAACAAAATGGGTTAGAAAACTTTTAGTAAACAAGCAAAAAAAATTCAAGGGAATAAGAAATTAATAGCTCAATGGAAGCTATTCAAGGAGGGTACAAGACAAGGATGAAGATAGTAGTCAAAATCAAAGACCAAGGGGTGATAAAATAGTTTTTGTGCAAAATAAGCTTTAAAAATCGACCAGTGCTATCTTGGCATACGTCCTACAGTCAACATTGCTCTGATACCATTCTATAACACCCCAGTTTACAAAGAATACCAGAGGCCGTCATATGTGTGCCCAGGAAGTCCACACATATAACTAGAACGATCAATATCAGAAAAACAATGTATTAAAGCGGAAACATATATATACTAACACTTACAAAACATCAGAGTATTGTGGAACGTTGGCTACATCTCTTCAGAGCTCCATTCTTCTCAGGGACAGTTGACTGGGGGCTCCGTACGCCAAACGCCTTTGACATCTCAATGTCCAGCGGCACCTTGCTAGCAGACTATAGCAAGGTGAGTCCATGTCGAATTCAACAAGTACAGGCGAAAAGTATAATGATATGCATGGCTTGAACAAGGTAAAGCTCAAAGGTAGAACCGCGGTAGCACTTTTAAAAACAGAGGTATATTTTAATTAGCAACCTATTACTAATCAACTTGGTATAAAAGCCCAACCCTTAATTAAGGTTCAAGTAGAATTAAGAGTTGATTAACATCATCATTATGTAGATCATAACATGATCATCAAATAAATGAGATCGCTATCTCATAGAACACAGGATGGCAATCCTGATAAAACCCGAGGTAGCAACCTCCAAAAAACTTCTCCAAAGATCCATGAAATCCATTTGCTAATCCAGAGGGCGCTGGGCCGCTCATACCGAGAGCTCGGATGATATATCGGTTTGATCAAACTCTGCGCAGAGGTGTACACTTTCCCTCCGGTCGTGATTCCTTCTCGCTCGGGTTAATTACTCCCAAAGACACTTCCAAGGTGAATGAGCGGGGTCTCACTACGAGGCCTGTTCACGGGTCATAGGTAGTGGTAGCCCGATCAGCAATGTCCCAAGCACATGAGAGACGTCCCCGCACACGCGCTCCGCCTGCGGATCTTCCCGAGAACCCTCATGCTTCGAACTTGGGATCACCCTTCTCACCATAGCTATGGCACCCGTCGGCAAGTTACCAACCTACCTATGATGACTCCCGCTAATTTACCAAGCCAGAGCCATATAGCCTGGAGTCGTACGGATTGTCCCAGTTGAACCGTCTAGGAACCGGTCCTTAAGGAGCAGACACGGATGCCCTCGTCGCCATGAGCACCACACTAGCATCCGCATCCCTCTTGCTCCACCAACAAACGATGCCTCCCGCATCAACCACCTCCAACAATGGCCGCAGCCATTACCAACAGCTTTACTAAAGAAGCAGCATTTTAATAATACATCATTAGTGAGTAGATAAGCGGAGCACTAGCAGACCTATATCCTATCTATAAACCCCCATGGGTGATATATGGATAGTAGCGGCTAGTATGTCCTTAAGTTTGATGTATTAGACATATGCATGCAATTAATAAATGTTCACAGGTTCAATATGATCAAAGTGAATGCCTGCACTTGCCTTAAATCCAAAGTCCAACTGTTCAGTAGACTTTAATTGCTCTATCTTCTGGTCTCCAACCTCAGCTGCACTTGTTGGTCCTCAGCTCCTGGTCTTCGGCACTTGTCGACTGCTCGTCGTCTACTCACACCAAGCAAGCAACACAAACAGACAAGACTAAGAACATACACCATACAGAAGAAAGAGCTAAAGAAAGAGCGTATAAAAAGGTAGAGAGCGAAGCTATGGTCTTGAAAGCACTAGAAAGACCGACGAAGGAACTATCGTTGAGAGGGCACAACTAACAAGATCAAACTAGGCTAATCGCCTTTTAAAAGAGCATTGGATGACTAATTTTATAAACATGAGACATGACCGAGGTCATTGCTCATACTAACTTTCGTCGAACGATCGCGTCACAACGAGATCGAAAGATAACCCTATGTTACTTTTATTTATAAAAGGGTTAAATAATTATTAATGGAGTTAACATTTAAATCAATAAATAAATTAGTAATTGAGTTTCATGGTGACCATCAACACTACTACGTAGAGCGCGACGACACGATTCTAACGCATCTTGAATCGCTCGAAACGGACTTAAAACGGTTAAATGGCGGCGATTATACGATCGATGGCAATTCTGTAATTACGGGAATCTTCTACCTCCATCGTCTTCTTCCTCTGGCTGAAGGGGATCGTGACCTCCATGGCCACTTGGGGCTGCTGCAGTGCGCGGGGAAGGAAGGGGCCAGGCCGAGGAGCCTGCTGGCCGGCCGGCGGCGGCACGGCGTCACGCGGCCGCACAACACGGGGGCCCCCGCGGGCGGGGCCTGTAGCCTCGGGTCGACGCCCGCACGCCATGGCCGGCGGTGGCCTGCTGCTCACCGCGAGAAGGCTCGCGCGCGAGGGGTGAGGGCGCGGCGTGGCAGCGCGGTGGGGCGGCGGCGTTGCCGCGCATCGGGACAAGGAGGAGACAGGGGCAGCGCCGAGTGGTCGGAGATGAAGAACAGCAAGCTGCCATGGACGTACATCGCCGGAAAAAGAAAGGGAGGTTAGAGGAACCCATGAAAACTGTACTGATTCACGAGAAAGAAGGCACGACGGCGTAGAGAACGACGAGGGCTACCTCGTGGTGGTGGTGGTTTTCGCCGGAGACGGACGAGATGGCCGGAACACCTCGCCGAAGAGTTCGCCGGAACCCTAGCTGTAGAGAACTTCGGCGATCGATTACGGGAGCTACGAGTGGCGGCTCGAGATGGGCTTTGCTGTTCTGGAATCAGGGCGACGAGAGTAACACCGGCATATATATATTACTAGGGTTTGGGGTGCGGAAAAATATTTTATTTTTAATAATTTCGGGATTTATTAGAAAACCATTTTCAGTTCAAAAACAATTTCAGAAAAAGCTGAAATCATTTTAAAGCCCTGAAAAATGTTTCCAAGTCTCCAAAAATTATGGGAAAATATCCGAAGATAGATTGAGACATGATGAATCCAAATAAAGTATTTGAAACCCATGAAAATGATATTTTAGAGCATCCAAAAATTGGAGACGCCCTGGAGTAAATATGAAAATATTCTAGAAAAGTCTAGAAATTTCACGGGAAGGATTGAACGACGTCTAAACGTGCTTCGATAACTTATCGCTCATAAAGACACAAAACACAAGCAACAATCAAGCATCACATCAATGAAAGCCCCTTCAAATTAATTTATAAATATTAAAAGCACACCTTTTGTTCGTATAAAAATGTACTAGTATTTAAACTAATATTGACGGATTTTACTCAAATATTGAAAATCCTTCATTTTATTTAGTGTTTTGTAATAACAACCCAAAGTTCAAATTTTGGGGTGTTATACTTATATTAGTAATAAATCTAGTGAGGACGTAATAAAATTTTGTGCATCTCATGAAATAAAATTTGTCATACCATCAAGTTAAAAACTAGTTCTTTCCCCTTAAAAGAATTGAGTACACCATGCTTATGAGGCCATTATATAATTTATAATTATATAATTGTGCTTATCAGGATATGTCACTATTTCAGATGCCGAGGACCAAGCAGACCGCCCGCAAGAGTGTGGGAGGTGCAGCACCTGGACACCCTAGGCAGGCGCCACTTGTGGTTGAGCCACCTGTGGTTGTCCCAGCTCCTGCTGTGCCGCCGTCACCAACTCGTGTGGACAGGGAGTTCAGCACTTTCCTGGAGAAGTTTGGTACGCCTACCCTTCTCTGGAGGATTCTCAACAGTGCTGGCTATCCTGAGCGCAACCCGCCTCTCTACTTTTGGGATCGAGATATGATAGTAAGGCGTGGGTATGCCACCGTGTTGCTTGTGGTTCCTCAGTTGGATGATGACCCACACTGGATTGGCTGGAGAGTTTGTGGAGAGGGCAAGACGCCGTGGTGTGCAGCACAGGTAGCCGCCTACCACCTGTTGGACCTGTTGGTGGGAGAGGTGCCTGACCAGCTTGCTGAGATCTTGCTAGGTGTGTTTCCCTCTGTCGATCCTACCTACGCGGTATGGAGGCAGGAAGAGGGAACTGCACTTGTGACAGAACCTCAGGAGTCAGAGGAGGGTGGCTCACACACTGCTAGTGCGATGTTCGCCATGATGCAGGTGTATGACGCACTTGAGACCCTGTATCTCCACGGGCGCAACCTGTTGTGGGATAAGATCCGCAGTGGGCGTTAGCAGAAGGCTCAGTTTGAGGAGCAAGTGAAGAAGCTCAATGAGGATCTAGCAGCTGAGACAGAGGCTAAGGCAAAGGCTTTGAGGGGCAGTGCAGCTTTGGCAGAGCAGGTTGAGCAGCTTCAGCAGAGGGTAGCACAGTTGACAGCTAGCTTGGAGTACACAGAGGGCACGCTGGGAAAGGTGGTGGATGATAGGACCGCCGCTTGGAACCAGGTGCGAGGGCTGCGTGAGAGCAAGCGCCAGTTGCACAGGGAGTTAGACCACCTGGAGGAGTACAACGACCGTCTGCGAGAGGTGGTGTACCTGAGGCAGTACGGCCAGTGGCACGCACCTCGTGCGGAGGGCACCGACGAGGCTGTTAGTGGTCTACGTGCGGCTGACGAGGAGTAGACTAGTGGTTGGTTTGCTAGTATGATAGTGCTTTTGAGTTTGCTAGTGTCATGTATAATATGTGTGACGGTTAGTCAGTTGGGTTGATCAGTAGACTTGTAATAGCAATGTGAGATACGCTATGAAAGTCCAGTTGGCAATACTGGCATTTTGGTTGTGTATGTGATGTACTAACTCTCGAGTAATCCTATTAGCGATGTTGTGATTGTGGAAAGATATAATGTTGTGTGCTGTGCGAATTAATTGTTTGAATTTATTCGCTCTAATGAACCTCGCATGGCACAATCCTACATTTATTTACCACCGGAAATCCAACTCCTAATGACCATGCTTGCTGAAATACTGCAGATGGCGAATACTCGGAGTGCAACGGCTGCCCAGAATGCGAGTGGTAATGGGAGTGGTGGTGGAGGCCGTGGAGCCGAGGATGACATTGCACATGGTGCACCACCTCCTCCTCCACTTACCCCTGAGCAGTTGTTTGCACAATTCCTGGGAAGTCAGCGCAACATTGAAGACTTGCTGTGACAGAATTTTGAGAACAACCGCAATGTTCGTGTCGGTCAGGAAGTGAACCAGTACAGCACCTTCAAGGACCTAATGGATACCAAGCCGCCAGTGTTCAAGGAGGCTATCAACCCGATGGAAGCTGAGGAATGGCTGTATACCATTGAACAGAGGTTCCGTTTGCTTCGCCTGCCAGAAGTGCTCAAGGTGGAGTATGCAGCACACTTGCTTGAGAACTCAACTGGGATATGGTGGGGACAGCATCGTACCACCTATCCTGCCAATCAGCAGATCACATGGGATATGTTCTCCAGGGCATATCGTGCACATTTCATTCCTGCATCTATGATGGCAATGAAGAAGCAAGAGTTCATAGCACTGACCATGGGCAACCGTACCGTGAAGGAGTATTATCACACCTTCATGACTTTGTCTCGCTATGCTCCAGAGTTTGTGAACACGGAGGAGGCCAAGATTGCAAGTTTCAAGAGAGGCCTGAGTTCTAAGCTGATGAAGACAATGGGTACTTCTGCCCGTGTCAATTTCAATGACTTCTATAATGACTGCCTGACTCAGGAGAACCAGAACAATATTCATACGGCAGCTAAGGGTCGCAACAAGAGGGCCTTTGAGAGTGGTCCATCTCAGGGGAGATTCCAGAACTTTCGTTCTCAGTATCGTCCTCCCAATTCCAAGTTCCGTTCTCATCAGAAGAAGGGCAATCAAGGGTAGAACCAGCACAAGCGTCCCCATGCTTTCAGAACGCCTGCACCACAGGGGAAGGCAGGCCAGAACAGCAATACTGTGCCAAAGGCTGGACCAATGGGGCCGTGTTACAACTGTGGTCAGACTAGTCACTTCTCGAGGGAGTGCCCAAATCCTAGGAAGCAGCAGGCTCGAGTGCACCATACCACCTTGGAGGATATCGTCAAGGGAGAACCAGTGACAGCGGGTATGTTTTTCGCCAACCAAACTCCCACAGTTGTTTTATTTGATTCTGGATCATCGCATTCATTCGTCAGTGAGGCATTTGCACTAAAGCACAATTGGAATATCACTGAGTTGGGTATAGAGTTCCGTATTAGTTCAGCTGGGGCTGACATTAATACGAGGAGGATGGTTCAGGCCGTGGCCTTGGATTTAGGTCAGTGGAGATTCCGGTTGAACTTGATAGTTCTTCCCGGTCTTGAGGACGATATCATAGTAGGGATGAGCTGGATGAGTTTTTGGGGTGCAGTTTTAGACACCAACAACAGAATGATATCTATCAGAAACCCATTAGGGGAGGGAACCTTTCAAATTCCTTTACCCCGTAAGATCAAGATGGAAGATGCCATGCATGCAATTCAAGCTGTTCCACTAATCCAAATTCCGGTCGTGTGCGAGTTTTCGGATGTTTTCCCTGAAGATCTCCCGGGACTCCCACCCGACAGGGATGTTGAGTTTAGCATAGAATTGTTGCCTGGTACGGCACCTATTTCAAGGAGACCGTATAGGATACCACCCAATGAGTTAAAAGAATTGAAAAAGTAGTTGAAAGAGTTGTTGGATAAGGGTTTTATTCAGCCTAGTACATCAGAATGGGGGTCACCAGTGTTGTTTGTGAAGAAGAAAGACCAGACTCTCAGAATGTGTGTAGATTATCGGACGCTAAATGCAGTAACAGTAAAGAATAAGTATCCCTTACCCCGTATTGACATCTTGTTTGATCAGTTGTCCAAAGCCAAAGTGTTTTCCAAGATTGACTTGAGGTCAGGGTACCATCAGATCAAGGTTAGAGCTGAGGATATACCAAAGACCGCCATTTCTACCAGATATGGGTTGTTTGAGTACTTGGTTATGTCATTTGGGCTAGCCAATGCTCCTGCATACTTCATGTATCTGATGAATTCGGTCTTCATGCCAGAGCTGGATCAGTTTGTGGTAGTGTTCATCGATGACATATTGATTTATTCAGAGAATGAGGAAGATCACGCCAAGCATTTGAGAATAGTTTTGGAGAGGTTAAGAAAACACAAGCTATATGGCAAGTTTAGTAAGTGTCAATTCTGGTTGAAGGAAGTCCCATTCCTCGGTCATATCTTATCTGAGAATGGTATTTCAGTGGATCCTAGCAAAGTTCAGGAGGTAATGGAGTGGAAGGCTCCAACGTCTGTGCATGAAGTCAGAAGTTTCTTGGGGTTAGCCGGATATTATCGTCGGTTTATCCCAGGATTCTCCAAGATTGCCAAGCCTATGACTAGTTTGTTGCAAAAGGAGAAGAAGTTTGAATGGACAGAGGAGTGTGAAACAGCTTTCCGTACTCTGCGGGAACTGTTAACCCCCACACCAATGTTAGCACAGCCGGATATAGAGAAGCCATTTGATGTTTATTGTGATGCTTCGAAGACAAGGTTGGGTTGTGTGTTGATGCAAGATGGTAGGCCAATAGCTTATGCATCTCGACAGTTGAAGAAGCATGAAGTGAATTACCCTACCCATGATCTAGAACTTGCTGCAGTGGTTCACGCTTTGAAGATTTGGAGGCACTATCTGTTGGGAAATCCGTGTAATCTGTACACGGATCACAAGAGTTTGAAATATATATTCACTCAACCAGAGTTGAACATGAGGTAGTGGAGATGGCTTGAGTTGATTATGGACTATAACCTGCAAGTACATTATCACCCGGGCAAAGCCAATGTGGTAGCCGATGCTCTGAGCAGAAAATCGCATTGTCAAGCAGTACAGGTAGTCGAGGAAGAGGGGTTTGACTTGATGCATCCTATAGTGTTGATGAATATTCAGTTGAGTTGTCAGCTCGAGTCAAACATTATTGAGGGTCAGAAACATGATAAAGAGGTAAGAACTACCAAGAAGCGTTTGATGAAGAGAAAGGCCAAGAAATCCAAGAATTTCACGGTAGATCATCGTGGAATAGTACATTTCAATGGTAGAATAGTAGTACCTGACGATCCGGAATTCAAGAAATGGATCCTGGATGAAGCTCACATGACAAAGTTAGCCATTCATCCTGGTACTAGTAAGATGTATCATGACCTGAAGAAGCAATTCTGGTGGCGACACATCAAGGAAGATGTTGCCAAGTATGTGGCCGAGTGTGATACTTGCTGCAGAGTGAAGGCAGTGCACCTAAAGCCAGCCGGATTGCTTGAGCCGTCATCAATTCCTGAGTGGAAGTGGGAAGAAATCAGTATGGATTTCATCACAGGGTTACCTACAACACAGCAAGGTCATGACTCCATATGGGTTATTGTGGATAAACTCACCAAATCAGCATATTTTATACCGGTACATTCGGGAATGAGAGTTCCACAGTATGCTGAGATCTATGTGAAAGAGATAGTAAGGTTGCACGGGGTTCCGAAAACCATCACTTCGGATAGAGGACCTCAGTTTATGGCTCATTTCTGGGAATGTATGCAGAAAGGATTGGAGACAAAGCTGATACATAGCATAGCTTGTCATCCACAAACCTCAGGACAAACCGAGAGAGTAAACCAAATTCTTGAAGATCTACTAAGGGCATGTGTGTTATCTGCAAAGGGTTCATGGGAGAAGTGGATACCTTTGGCAGAGTTCTCCTACAATAACAGTTATCAGGAGAGCATTAGCATGTCGCCATTTGAAGCTTTGTATGGTAAGAGATGCAGAACTCCGTTGAGTTGGGTGGAAGCAGGAGAAAAGACCTTCTATGGGGTAGATTTTGTCAAAGAGGCAGCTGAGAAGGTGAAGATTATCCAACAGCATATTGCAGCAGCTCAGTCTAGACACAAGAGTTATGCGGATAAGAGGCGAAGGCCTTTGACATTCGAGGTTGGAGATAGAGTTTACCTGAAAGTGTCACCTATGAGGAGAGTACAAAGGTTTGGAATCAAGCATAAGCTAGCACCTAGGTTCATTGGTCCATATGAAATCATAAAGAATATGGGACCAGTGGCCTATAAACTAGCATTGCCGGTAGGAACGGACTCGATATTTCCTATTTTTCATGTGTCACAACTCAAAAAGTGTTTGCGGGTATCAACACAGCAAATCAAGACTAAAGAAATTGAGGTCAGGTCTGATCTGTCATATGATGAGCAGCCAGTTAGGATTGCAGATGAGAAAGAGCGAGTGACTTGTGGCCGTGTGGTGAAGACTTATAAGGTAATATGGAGCCACCACGACGACCGTGAAGCTACTTGGGAAACGGAAGCATACCTGGAAGAGGCTTATCCCGATTTCCATAGGAAATGGTTAGTCTACTCAAATCTCGGGATGAGATTTCTTTAAGGGGGAAAGGCTGTCACATCTGGGATTTTTGAGCACTTTCCAAAAATCCCAATGCACATTCACTTTGCATTTTCATCATGAGCATTTGCATTCATCTAGTTGATTTTAGTATATGTGCAAATGTTTGCTAATGACAAGTGCTTGATGTGATGCTCACTAAGTTCATTTAGACTTGAGGATGATTTAAACATGATTAGGGGTCATGCTTATGGCCCTGGGTAATTTAATTATGCTTAGCTTGTTTGGAGTTCTGTCTAGAGTCTTCGAAAGTGTTTCCCGAAACTCCAAATGCTTTTGGGGTCTAAAGGTCTTAGTTAAAGTTTTCATGAGGATTAAAACTCCTAATGACCACTTTGCTTGAAAATGGGTCTAAGCAATATGTTTAGGGGTTTAAGTTCAGCATAGGGGCTGATTTCTTATTTATTTATTTTTAAGTGATTTTCTTTGAAATTTATATTTCAAAAATGGTTGGGGACGAAGGAGAAGATGCAAACGACATGTGGCTAAAGATGGCAACATGTGTTCGGAAGGTGGCTTCGGAAGTGTTTGGCGTGAGTAGGCGAGGCAAGCGGGAAGCGAAAGACACCTGGTGGTGGAATGACGACGTGCAAGGGGCTATTAGGGAGAAGAAGGAGTGTTTCAAGCGCCTCCACCATGATAAGAGTGCAGCCAACATCGAGGGCTATAAATTAGCGAAGAGGGCTGCAAAGCGAGCTGTGAGTGTAGCAAAAGGTAAGGCGTATGATGACCTTTATCAGCGGCTAGGCATGAAGGAAGGGGAGAAGGACATTTATCGGATGGCTAGAATCCGCGAGAGGAAGACAAGGGACATTAACCAAATCAAATGCATCAAGGATGGGACTGACCGACTTCTGGTGAAGGACGAGGAGATCAAGGACAGATGGAGAGAGTACTTCGACAAGTTGTTTAATGAGGAGAATGAGGGCCCAACCCTTGAGTTGGATGACTCCTTTGACGATACCAACAGACACTTTGTGAGGAGAATCCAAGAGGCAGAGATCGGGGAGGCCTTGAAGAGGATGAAGGGAGGTAAAGCAATGGGCCCTGATGGTATCCCCATTGAGGTGTGGAGATGCTTGGGTGCCAGAGCGATAGTATGGTAAACTAAGCTTTTTAACCTTATTTTTTGGTCCAACAAGATGCCTGAAGAATGGAGGAGAAGCATATTGGTACCGATCTTCAAGAACAAGGGAGATGTTCAAAGTTGTACCAACTACCATGGGATCAAGCTGATGAGCCATACGATGAAGCTCTGGGAGAGGGTTATCGAGCATCGCCTAACAAGAGGGACAAAGGTAACCCAAAACCAATTTGGGTTTATGCCTGGCAGGTCGACCATGGAGGCAATTTTCTTAATACGGCAATTGATGGAGAGATACAGGGAGCAACAGAAGGACTTGCACATGGTCTTTATTGACCTCGAGAAAGCATATGACAAAGTTCCAAGAAATGTCATGTGGTGGGCCTTGGAAAAGCACAAAGTCCCAACTAAGTACATTACCCTTATTAAGGATATGTATAGGGATGCTGTGACATGTTGTTGGCGGTACTTAAACTCATTTCTAACCCCGCCAACTTTAGGCTAGGCAACACTAAAATTCACCTAGAATAGGTCTCTACTCTAACTATTTCCACAGTATGGTGCAGATCCTTTGTTTTGCAGGACACACTTGATTCACACCTAAAATGGACCAAGACATGAAGAAAAATACATGGGTGAAAACACCTTTTATTTTGGTCCAAGCAAAACAAGAGAAAAAGAAGGGAAATCCAACTTCGAGGCCGCCCAACCAGAATAACCAAGCATGGGCCGACCAGGCCCAACAAAGAGGCAACCGACCAAAGCCGAAGGCCGGCGGGGCCCAGCCTGGCGCGAGCGCGCCCGAGGCGCGCGCGCGCCCGTCTGAGCGCGGCCCAGGCCCAGCTTTGGTTGGTCGGTTTGATTGCCGCCTCTGATGGTCGGTTCGGGGGTGTTTTCGACATTTGCCCTGCGGAAACCGACCATCTCACTCCTATATAAGCATGGGCAAGCCTCCCCCCTTCAACAACAATTCATTCTTCATTTTTAGTCTCACTCTTCACCATACCTCTACTCTACAAGTGTACAATAGAGAGAGTAGAGCCACTCTACCTAGCCTAGCTAGAATAGAAGTAAGGAGTGAGAGAGGAGCAAGAGTAGAGCATCTCTCCAAGAGAGCTCTCGGGAAGCTAGACTTCCACGGGAGTGCCGAACTTGTCGGCTCCCTCCTCGCTTGTACCTCTACGGCGTCTTGCTACTTGAAGTAAGACATCGTGTTTATCTTTTGGTAATACCTTTGAGTAAGTTATTCTTGCTTGTTATCTTCTTGCGGGTTCGTCGTTCGTCCCCGTGACGGAAGCTCTAGTAAGAGGACCCCTGATAGAGATGGGAGCTCCCGGCCACCGCTAGAGTTGTAGCAACCGGCATAGACGTGGTGTCTAGGCTAGGACCTACCTTCGTTTGCCTCGTAGTCCACGGTTGAGGTGGTAGGCGGCGGGTGGTGACAGCCCCGTCCGTCCCTTGTAATCCCCCACGTCCGGCTACGGCGTAGAGCTACAGGCCGGCATCACTTGGCAGACCAGGTGCGATCCGGTGCCCGAAGTAAGAAGTTTAGCAATGAGTTTAGCCATCTCCTAGGCCCATTACCCTAGAAAACCTCATTACCTAAGCTATCCTACTCCATCTCTGGGCAACCTCTGGTTAGAATTAACTCACAAGCCGTTCTTCGTGAAAGAAATACGATACCCGCTTACTCACCGGGTGAAGTGCTACAACGGTGATTTCCGTGCGCTTGCGGATTTGGCTGCACACGCTAAGAAACGCCAACAAGCATTTCGGTGCCGTTCTGCCGGGGAACGGTTGTCGCAGCTTAGCTCGAACCTAGATTGCCCGTGTACCTTGACCTACCTTTGCTCCACTTCTTTTATTTTATTTTAGAAAACAAAAATATCCATGGAGCAACCAACCATTTACAACCTATCTGCTCCGAAGGGCGAGCTCTTTCAAACACCCCAATCCTCGAAGCCTATCACGGCTTCCGAGTATGAGCTCCGCCCGGCTTTATAGCCATGGTTCGGGACCAAGCCTTCTCGGGCTTGGAATATGAAAACCCATATGATCACCTACGGGAGTTTGAGCAACTCGTGCATGCGACCATTGCGGGCATGTCACAAGATACATTGCGGTGGAAATTGTTTCCCTTTTCCCTCCATGAAAAGGCGAAGCAATGGTACACCCAAAACGTACGGAAAGTAAACGGAGATTGGGAAGAATTGCGTAAGCATTTTTGCTTCACATTCTACCCTATTTCTCGTGTCGCTTCTTTACGACGGGAGGTGCTCAACTTCCAACAAAAAGAGAACGAAACCATAGGTGCAGCCTCGGGAACGCTTTTTGATCCTAACACGATCAAGGCCCGGACTGTCTATTCCTAACCATGTACTCTTACAACACTTTTGGTTAGGATTAGACAGAAATTCTGCCCTATTACTCGATGTAGCTTTGCCGGAGGGTCGTTCCAAAGACAAAACCACCGAAGAGGGCAAGCTCTCTTGGATCGCATCCAAGAGAATGCTCCTCCCTTAGAACCCATCCGTGTAGAACCCGAGCCAATAAAAGAGGATGTCTCTTCGGCATCAGCCGAACCTTCCCAATCCATAGAGAGACCCTCTCCCGAACCAGAACCCAAGACGGAAGAACCCATGGATCTTCCGGCTTTCGAGGATGAGCTTTTTGAAAATTTAGGAAATACCTCGAAATATGAGTGTCGCGCAAAGCCACCAATTCCCGTTGCTCCTAGCGAACCCCTCGATGAATTTTTTTCTCAAGGAGTCCGTTAGAGAATTAACTTCTGTTATGAGCTCGGAATGGTTGGCAGAAGGTGAGCTCGCGTCGAAATAATTCAAATTCGCGCTCCATCTTCTACCCGCCGCGCAAAATCCAGCGGAAATGGGTGGATGTTTTGTACAATCCTACCATTGGAGCGAATATAATGTCCTACTCCTATGCACTTACATGTCTAGGAGTAACGTCATTTACCCCAACAACACGGTCCTTAAGAACACCGATTCCGTTCAAGAAGGACTAGGGATTGTGCATAACGTGACACTCCACCATGGAGATGTCGAAATGGCCCTGGACTTCATTGTCTTTGACATCCAGAATTCGACATACTTATCGGGCATTCCCTCGGAAACACTCTTTGACAATCCGGGTCAAAAACGGGGAAATTAACGTGAAACTAGGGCGAGAAACATTCCGATTCAAGTCACTCGAGCCGGGAACAGTGACCGTACCTCTCCTAGTATGCCCTTAGAGGTTCTAGCGGTTGACATGTTTGAGTCACCCGAATCGTCTTTAGATAAAGATGCCGAATTCTTTATAGAAGAGAAAGACGAGTTTGGGGAGACAGTTGACCTCCCTATAGGGGAGAAACCGCCTAGACCTCCAGTTGAGCTTAATCCCTTACCCAAAGGCTTACGTTATGTTTTCCTGAACGGTGATACCCAAACTCCTGTCATCATAAGTGACCAACTTAGCGATGAGGAGTCAACCAAACTCATAGCCGTCCTAGAAAAACATAAGTCAGTCTTCGGGTATTGCTTAGACGATCTTAAAGGGATAAGTCCAACGCTCTGTACCCATCGCATTCCCATAGAGCCATCTAGCATACCTTCACGAGAACCTCGGCGTAGGGCCGAACAATGCGATGCGGGAAGTCGTGAAAAGGAAGTCCCGAAACTTTTTCATGCCGGGATAATCTATCTCGTACCACACGGTGATTGGGTTAGCCCGGTCCAAGTGGTTCCCAAAAAGGGAGGAATGGAGTCATTGAGAACGCTAAAAACGAACTCATACCTCAACGAACTGTCACCGGATGGCGAATGTGCATTGATTACCGAAAACTTAACAAGGCAACAAAGAAGGATCACTTTCCGCTCCCCTTCATTGATGAAATGTTGGAACGGTTAGTGAAATACTCCTTCTTTTGTTTCCTTGATGGGTATTCGGGATATCATCAGATTCCCATCCATCCGGATGATCAAAGCAAAACGACCTTCACATGCCCCTACGGAACGTACGCGTACCGTAGGATGTCGTTCGGGTTGTGTAATGCACCCGCGTCATTTCAACGGTGCATGATGTCTATCTTTTTGGACATGATCGAAGAAATCATGGAAGTTTTCATGGACGATTTCACCGTCTATGGAAAAACTTTTGATCATTGTCTGAACAACTTAGACAGGGTCTTGCAAAGGTGTCAGGACAAAGATTTGGTACTTAATTGGGAAAAGTGCCATTTCATGGTCCGAGAGGGCATTGTCTGGGGCACTTAGTGTCCGAGAGGGAATCGAGGTAGATAAGGCTAAGATAGAGGTTATCGAGCAACTACCTCCCCGGTAAACGTAAAGGGAATCCGTAGCTTCTTAGGACATGCGGGGTTCTATAGAAGATTCATCAAGGATTTTTCGCAAATCTCTAGACCCCTCACGAACCTATTAGCTAAAGATGCTCCTTTTGAGTTTACCGATGAGTGCTTGAAAGCATTTGACACTCTCAAGCAAGCACTCATCTCTGCACCTATCATCCAACCTCCCGATTGGTCTCTACCTTTTGAGATCATGTGTGATGCAAGCGATTATGCTGTTGGTGCGGTCTTAGGCCAAACCAAAGATAAAAAGCATCACGCGATAGCTTATGCCAGCAAGACTCTAACAGGAGCTCAGCTCAATTATGCCACGACAGAAAAAGAGCTTCTTGCTGTAGTATTCGCTATCGACAAGTTTCGATCTTACTTAGTGGGCGCGAAAGTGATCGTTTACACAGATCACGCTGCCCTGAAATTCTTGCTCACTAAGAAAGATGCGAAACCACGCTTGATCCATTTCGGATTCTTTTACTCCAAGAGTTCGATCTAGAAATAAAAGATAAGAAAGGAGTAGAGAATACCGTAGCAGATCATTTGTCGCGTTTGCAAGTCACTAACATGCAGGATCCGCCCATCAATGACTTCCTTCGCGACGACATGCTATTGGCAAGAACGGACTCCAACCCCGGTATGCAAACATTGTGAATTACATGGTTGCGGTCATGTACCACCCGGCGAAAGCGAGGAAAAAGCCGGAGGTTGAGAGCCGTCGTCATCCGTTGGATGACCCGCACTGTATCGAGTGTGCTCGACGGCATACTAAGAAGATGTGTGCCGACAGCGAAGGGATGCGAGATCATTGAAAGCTGTCACTCGGCACCATACGGAGGCCACTATGGAGTATTCCGCACTCAAGCAAAAATGCGCGGTGCGGATTCTTCTCGCCGACTATGTATGCCGACACCAAAGAATTCATTCGGAGGTGTCGGAAGTGCCGATTCCAAGGTGGCATCACGGCTCGCAATGCAATGCCCCTCCACTTCAACCTTCAAATAGAAATATTTGATGTGTGGGGCATTGACTTCATGGGGCCCTTCTAGAAGTCCCAAGACTGCGAGTACATCCTTGTAGCTGTCAACTACATCTCCAAGTGGGTGGAGGCCATGCCATGCCGAGCAGCTGATGCGAAGCATGCTCAAAAAATGTTCCACGAAATAATCTTCCCTCGCTTTGGTACACCACGCATGGTGATCAGCGATGGCGGATCACATTTCGTTGATCGAACTTTCAGAGCATTCTTAAGAGAGCTGGGGGCCAAGCACAACATCGCCACACCTTACCACCCACAAACCAGTGGCCAAGCTGAGACCTCGAACAAGCAGATCAAGAACATCCTACAGAAGACGGTCGATGACATGGGGAAAGGATGGAAAAGTAAGCTTCCTGATGCACTCTGGGCATACAGATCGCTTACAAAACCCCCATTGGCATGTCACCGTTCCGGCTCGTATACGGAAAGAGCGCCATTTGCCGATAGAACTCGAGCATCAAGCCTACTGGGCAATTAAGAGCTGGAACATGGGCCTCAAGCTAGCCGGAAGAAACCACCAAAGGCAAATCTCCGAGCTTGAGGAATGGCGAGAGAAGGCATACCACAGTGCCAAGCTCTACAAAGAGCGAACAAAGAGGTGGCACGACAACCGGATAAAGCCCAAGGAGTTTCGACAGGGCGACAAGGTCCTGCTATTCAACTTCAAGGTAAAATTGTTCGGTGAAGGAAAGCTTAGAAGCAAATGGAAGGGGCCATATACCATCATCGACACGTCATTTCATGGCGCAATCACAATCCAGGACGACAACGGTAACATCTCAAAGGTAAATGGCCACCGCTTAAAACCTTTCCTTGAGCCTTCTTATCATGCTAGGTTAGATCAAGAAATTGATAGAATAGATTTAGTCATGCCAGATAATTCCTTGATTTAGTTCAAGGCATGACTTTCATTTATTCTATCTTTCTTGTGTCTTAAAAAAAAATGTGTTTTTATATTCTTATGTTTATGTTTTGTGTGGGAACCCTCTAGTTTCTCTCTGAAATTTTCTAGGATTCTTTTTCACACAAAAATAATTTTATGTCCAAAATATCCAAAATCCTCTAGATTTTCAATCACAATCGAATTTTCGCGCCAGTAGAATCAAAATCACCAACAAATTCGAGAATCAAACAGCATCAGCCTGAGATGGAAGAAAACCGGGGCCGAGCGGCGCCCCGGGCGGCGCGCTCGCGCCTTCCACGCGCGCCCGGCGCGCCCTCGGTGCCCGACTTTCTCCCATCTCCTTCGTGTCGTGGCCGGAGCGTGCGATGATCATGGTGATTCGATCCCGATGCGCAAGAGATGCGAGGATGGCTCATTCTCTCCTATAAATACCACCCTCCTCCTCTCATTCTCTTCACACCAAAACAGGCCTTGTCTTCTACCTCTCCCTCTCACTTTCCAGCAGCATTTCTAGCCTTAGCCATGGCCTTAGTTCCTACCAATGCTGGGTTTAACAAGGAGAAAGCCCTCTCCTTCGCTAGAAAGTTCCTAGAGAGGAAAAATAAAGAGACCCCGGTGGCCGCTAGTGCAATTCCATTGAAGGGCAGCAAGGGTGGTGATGCCTACCCAAGCAAGCACTACAAGGCCACGTCAGCCGGATCTTCGTCTTTTAAGGCCCCAAGCTTCTCCTACACCGTAGGAGGAACGAATCTGCCAAATGGAAGGCAAGGAAAAGGGTTGTTTAGTAAATCCGGGGGTCGCTACCCATGTGTCCCTCGCCTCGTTTGTGACCCACCTATCCAAGGGCAACTTGACAGCATCTTCGGAGAGGATCCTCCGAAAAAGAAAGAACCTACTAGAGCAGAATTGAATAGGAAAATTAAGGAAATCTCTAGTTACATTCGCCACCTTAGGGGAAGGTTGGCAGAAGGGCGAACTTATGAGATCCAGCTCCAGGACAAAATCAACTCATACCATTTGGAAATGTTTGAGGAGTTGAAAGAAATGGCTCGCAAGCACGGAGTCATGCACGCCCTCGAGGAACCTCGTCTTTAGCAACTAGGCACACACGCTCTCTCCCTTTCGATCATTTCCCTTTTCAAGTTTTTAAATTCCCTAAGTGTGCCTCTTGTATCAAGTTTGATTTATCAATGAAATATTTTATTATATAGATAAATATATATATATATATTGTGTCTTGTCTCCACTTGTTTTTGTGTGCATTTTAAGAAAAAGACAGTACAAAAACAAGTGTGGGGAGGCACCTCGCTCCTTGACGCGCAAAGATTTTCGACACGACAAAAACACAAGTTTGCGCGCACTCTCACTCCTTGCTAACTCCCTTTATTGCTGAAAATAAAATAAATAAAACTAAAAAATGTTGCAAACTCCATCTCTTATTTTCACCAATCGAGAACGAGTTGCATACTTTTTATTCCTTGCTATCTTGATTGTGTGAACAACCCTGTGCAATAGAGACCCCATGTTTTATCTAAGTGATTGGCAGGTGAGATATAGTAGAATGATATGATACTTACCAACTCGTGCAATGGACTTGGGTATTTTTATGCAAAAATTCAAAAACTTTTTAGCAAATGCTCCTCATGTGATAAGTGCTATGTCCTACCAGAGCCAAATAACTACGCTTATGCTTACAAAACCTGTTTAGCCACTTTTAGCGATGTCAAGTCTTGAGATTCTTGCTAGAGATGGCCTTATCCCCAAGATCATTGCATTCACCACCAAATAAACATGCCGACTCTCACATTGAGAGCCGCGTACAGCATTCACCCGCCAAATAAATATGCCGACTCTCACACCGAGGGCCGCGCACATTAGTCACCCACCATTCCAACAAAAACGCTCATTTCTTACACTGAGAATTGAGCACATATATTCCATATTTTCTCCCTCTTCCACCAAAATACTCCTGTCAACAAGTCATGCATCTCTCTCTCTCCATCATTCATTCAAGAAAGGTATGGACTGTTATTAGAAAATCCTACAAAGAGAAGCATGGTTCGTCAATAAGGAAGAGTTCTTTTTCTCCAAGATCTTGAGATAGAAAAGAAAAAAAGAGAAAAAAAAGAGAGAAAAAAAAAAGAGCAGCAAAAAAAAAATAACGCAAGTCTTAGAATTGTTCTTCAAAGTCCATACCTTCTTGCATTTTCATTCATCAAGAGAGAAACATGATCAGGAGTCCACAAATATTTTCTACACTTGCACTCGCACTTGCATCATCTAGGGATATGGCCTTCTCTTCATGACATCCAGCTGGCTTGACATTGAAACTCTGTTTATCATCCATGCCCAAAACTCCACAAATCAGCCTGTAGTGGTAGGATGATCAAGAACACCTGGATAGGACTAGCCACCTGAAAAAGAGCGACTTGAGAGTATCACATGAGGAGCTAAGGCTAACTTTTGCGAAAATTCTAAAACCCCGAGTCTCAAAGCATGGGTAGTGTGAGTTAACTTGATCTCAAGCTATTCCTCCTTCAATAGCAAGAAGATAACTTGGTAGCCACCATGAATGTTCACAAATGCAGGAAAAGCTTGGAATAATCGTATGCAGTCAACTCTTGGGAGAATACAACCACCTAGTTCTTCATCCTTTACTCGAGGACGAGCAAAGAGCTAAGTGTGGGGGAGTTGTTGGCGGTACTTAAACTCATTTCTAACCCCGCCAACTTTAGGCTAGGCAACACTAAAATTCACCTAGAATAGGTCTCTACTCTAACTATTTCCACAGTATGGTGCAGATCCTTTGTTTTGCAGGACACACTTGATTCACACCTAAAATGGACCAAGACATGAAGAAAAATACATGGGTGAAAACACCTTTTATTTTGGTCCAAGCAAAACAAGAGAAAAAGAAGGAAATCAACTTCGAGGCCGGCCCAAACCGAGAATAACCGGCATGGGCCGACCGGGGCCCAACAAAGAGGCAACCGACCAAAGGCGAAGGCCGGCGGGGCCCGGCGCGAGCGCGCCCGAGGCCGCGCGTGCGCCCGTCCGAGCGCGGCCCAGCCCGGCCTTTGGTTGGTCGGTTTGATTGCCGCCTCGATGGTCGGTTCGGGGGTGTTTTCGACATTTGCCCTGCGGAAACCGACCATCTCACTCCTATATAAGCATGGGCAAGCCTCCCCCCTTCAACAACAATTCATTCTTCATTTTTAGTCTCACTCTTCACCATACCTCTACTCTACAAGTGTACAATAGAGAGAGTAGAGCCACTCTACTTAGCCTAGCTAGAATAGAAGTAAGGAGTGAGAGAGGAGCAAGAGTAGAGCATCTCTCCAAGAGAGCTCTCGGGAAGCTAGACTTCCACGGGGCGGAGTGCCGGACTTGTCGGCTCCCTCCTCGCTTGTACCTCTACGGCGTCTTGTTACTTGAAGTAAGACATCGTGTTTATCTTTCGGTAATACCTTTCAGTAAGTTATTCTTGCTTGTTATCTTCTTGTGGGTTCGTCGTTCGTCCCCGTGACGGAAGCTCTAGTAAGAGGACCCCTGATAGAGACGGGAGCTCCTGGCCACCGCTAGAGTTGTAGCAACCGGCATAGACGTGGTGTCTAGGCTAGGACCTACCTTCGTTTGCCTCGTAGTCACGGTTGAGGTGGTAGGCGGCGAGTGGTGACAGCCTGTCCGTCCCTTGTAATCCCCCACGTCCGGCTACGGCGTAGAGCTCTGGCAGCCGGCATCACTTGGCGGACCAGTGCGATCCGGTGCCCGAAGTAAGAAGTTTAGCAATGAGTTTAGCCATCTCCTAGGCCCATTACCCTAGAAAACCTCATTACCTAAGCTATCCTACTCCATCTCTCGGGCAACCCTCGGTTAGAATTAACTCACAAGCCGTTCTTCATGAAAGAAATATGATACCCGCTTACTCACCGGGTGAAGTGCTATAACGGTGATTTCCATGCACTTGCGGATTTGGCTGCACACGCTAAGAAACGCCAACACATGTGTCCGAACATGTGATGGCGACACCAGTGACTTTCCAATTAAGATAGGACTACATCAGGGGTCCGCATTGAGCCCTTATCTATTTGCTTTGGTGATGGATGAGGTCACAAGAGACATACAAGGTGATGTGCCTTGGTGTATGCTCTTTGCTGATGATGTGGTGCTAGTTGATGAGAGTAAGAGGGGGTTAATAGGAAGTTAGAACTATGGAGGCACACGTTAGAGTCGAAAGGTTTCAAACTTAGTAGGACCAAGACCGAGTACTTGAGGTGCGATTTCAGCAAGACTTGGCACGAGGAGGGAGACATTATCCTCGATGGGCAAGTGGTGGCCAAGAAGGATAGTTTTCGGTATCTAGGATCAATGCTTCAAAAGGATGAAGACATTGAGGAAAATGTTAGACATAGAATCTCAGCCGGTTGGTTGAAATGGCGTCAAGCTTCTCGCGTCCTCTTTGACAAAAGGGTGCCCCAGAAGCAAAAAAGTAAGTTCTATAGGACGGCGATTCGCCCGGCGATGTTATACGGTGCGGAATGTTGGCCCACAAAAGGAGACATGTCCAAAGAAGCGAGTGTAGCGGAAATGCGTATGTTGCGGTGGGTTTGTGGGCACACTAGGAGGGATAGAGTCCGAAACGATGATATTCGGGATAGGGTTGGGGTTGCACCAATTGAGGAGAAACTGATTCAACATCGGTTGAGATGGTTTGGACATGTCCAACGGAGGCCTCCTGAGGCGCCAGTGCGTAGTGGGGTTCTAAAGCGGGTCGATAATGTAAAGAGCGGTAGAGGTCGACCTAAACTGACTTGGGGCGAGTCGGTTAAGAGAGACCTTAAGGAGTGGAATATCTCCAAGGATTTAGCTATGGATAGGAGCGCTTGGAGACTAGCTATTAACGTGCCTGAACCATGACTTTTTGTCTTGCTCTATAACTTCTCTTCTGGGTTTCATCTCTAGCCTACCCCAACTTGCTTGGGATAAAAAGGCTATGTTGTTGTTGTTCTTGTATTACATTCATCAGGTAGCTTCTCTATTAAATCTATGTATCTTTGCGTTAATAAACAATGGGGTCGAGTGTCACAAAATTTATGATTTATGGCAGATAACTAGAAAATCTGATGAACAACTTTCCTCTTTATTAAGCTCTTCAGCTTGTGGGTAGAAATCTGAGAGCATTTAGAGGTCAAATCAGATATTCCTTTCAAAATGATTCTCCTCTTTTGATATGTGAATTTCATAATCTTCTTCTTCCAATGAATCCACACGGGACTATGCAGAGCTAGCCAATCAGAGCCCAAAATCATATCATAACCCTAAACTGGAAGTACTCTGGTGTCATGATGAAAGGTATGGCCTTGTATCTGCCATTGCAGCTTTGGTATGATTCTGTTAGAAATCAATAAATTACCATTAGCAGTAGAGAACTGCAATGGAACACAAACTTGTTGTTGTTGCTGAATCTTATTAGCAATGTCGAGCCGACAAATGTGCCTCGCACTACTAGAATCCAAAAGAATCAGCACTCTTGATTGCCCACATAGCCTCTGAACTGAAGAGTTCTATTCTTCTTCTTCTGAATAGGTTTGTCAAAGGAGCTAACAATCTTGGGTTGGACTGACATCACCAATTGTCCTACTCGTTCTTCAGTGTCTTCTTCAGAAGAAGCATAATCTGCATCATCATCCATTTGAACTGCCTCCATCAACTCCTGAATGACATGGATTGGAACATGAGTGGGACACTTGTGATTTTTGCCAGTCCACTTTTCACCACAAACATAGCAAAGGCCATTGGCTCTTCTATAAGACTTCAGATTGGTCAACTTATCATCATTATTCTTGACAGGAAGCTTGACCTCATCTTTCTTCTGTAGAGGCTTCACTGCATCATTTGCATAAGGAGGCTTCTGCTAAAACTTGAGAAAAGCCTTAGGAGCTGGCTTAGTCTTGATAGACTCGAACTCCAGTTTCTGCAACAGGGCTAATTCATAGGCATCCTCCACGGTTTTGGGCCGGTGAAGTGCAGTGGCAGCTCGTATCACTTCATTCAGACCCAGAACAAATGTCGAGACAAAAGGTCTCATCATATGACAAATTGTACAATAAAATGCCATGAGATAACTCCTCAAACCGCTTGTGGAACTCCATTACAGAGTCCGTCTGCTTAAGTGCCTGAACTTGCATGAGCTGAAGCTTGTACTAATCTCGGTCATAACGCGCCACAATAGCGGACTGCATAGCATCCCAATTCTAGAACCATTCCTTGTACTCCGTCATCTGAAGCCACGCTCACGCTGGCCAAATAAAATTCAAGTAAGAAAAACTGGTCTTCAGGGGCGACATCACCGAGTACAACTCAAAATACGTCTTACATTCATCAATCCAAAATCTAGGGTTAGTGCCATCAAATTGAGGAAACTTCATTTTCGGCAGTGAAACAGAATGACGAGCATGATCACGGCTAGCTTGGTGTTCCTCATGGAAATGGGGGTGCGGATCCAGGAACGTACCATTGGCCGGGTGTGGCGGGTGGCCAAAGGCCGCACCGCCAGCATCCCATCGTCGAGGTTCAACACGGCGCCCGTTGGGCAATTCAAAGGAGGACGCCACGGCCACCACGGTGTGCAGCTGCATCGTCGCTCCTGTTGCTCCCGCTAATCTGCTTGGTGGATGCAGCGGTGGAGGTGGGGACGACGTGAGGATGGGCGCCATAGACGTCGACTCGAGACGCTGGAGCCGTAGCGCCGCCGCATCCGTCTGCAGCAGGATGGTCCCCATCGACTCCTCGGTGACCACCTGCTGAGCTTCTAGCGAGGCAAGCTTGTCGAGGGACTGCTTCATCATGTCCTAAAACGCATCGAATTGCTTGTCGAGGTCCTCCAACTACGCCATGATCTGGAGCTCAGCCTTCATCGGCATCTTTGCGGGCGGCAGCACCAAATCGACGAGAGTCGCGCGTAGAAGAAAAAATTAGGCTCAAAAACTAGGGGAATTGATAGCTCTGATTACCAGTTGTCATGAACTAGGTAGCTGGATTCGGATTGAAAAGGGATTGGAAGGGATAATCTGGGACATTTGGGGAAGAATGAGAGGGGAACGAGGGGAGGAGTTCAGGAGACGACGAGTTTGTTCATTCCTTTCATAACCGTCTCTCAATACACGGCGGCGCCATATACGCCCAACACCACTCAAGCTTCTGGGCCAAGCCTCTACACCTACTTGGGCCAAATCTGGAGTACAAATAGGCCCAACAATTACAAAGGAAAACCTAAAGGCCTGAATCAATCCATCATGCCTACTATTAAGGTTCATCAGCCACTGATCAGGGATGGTCCTGACACTGGCCTGGCGCTGAGCCGCGGCTGCTGCTGCCTGCTGGCAGCGACGCTGTGACGTGACCCCACCGGAACACCGCCTCGCCTGCGTCCTCCGGCCGCCACGACATCGCCCCGCAGCAGCACCGAGCCGCCTCCGGCCACCTCACCTACAGGTGAAGCGCGGCGCACCACCGCAGCACTTCACCAGCCCCCCGGCCCCGCCTGCCACTACCACTCTCCCTCCATGGAGTGTCCTTTGACGTACGTTGGCGCCACCTATTGTTGCAGCTCTCCCTCAGTGGAACGACCTCGAACTATGTCGGCGTCGCCTTCTGCTACCGTCTTCACTCTCCCACAAGCTGCAGTTACTGGTTGCCGGCCGACCGGCCACGTACGTCGGTGCCGCCTTCTGCTACCGTCTCCACTCTCCTGCAGGCCACGGTTGCTGGCTGCCTGCTGACTGGCCACGCACTGGGACCTGGGAGCGGGCAGCTTGGAGAGGGAGCGGCCGAGCGGGAAGCTGCCGCGGCGAGCAGGTAGCGGGGAAGGGTTGAGGACTATGGAGCGATGCGGTGAGCAGGGGCCAGGGGGCGCGGGGTTGGCGGAACACGGTGATTGGGGAGTCAACGTTGGTGGGGATCGAGGGATATGATTGGTTGTGGGGCTGCGTGCGTGCGGGGCTGAAGGGAGTTGGATAGAATTGTAGGAGCCTACCGGGTGAACCATGGAGCGCGGCAGTTTCGTCTGCCCTGGGTGAACGATTGTTCTATATGTTTTTTAGGAGTAAAGATATATATTGGTAGGTGTCTTGAAACGCAGGAATTTTATACAAATTATCTAGGAATTTCACAGGAATTAGTTCATCTTTCGTTGGAAAAACGTAGGAACACACAAAAAAAAAATCTCACATTCCAAATGGGCCTAAAGTAGCTGCCACAGCAAACAATACACAAACTACAAGGAATAACAACACGTCACCATATCCGACTGTCACGGTTTGAAGACACGTGGGTGGCTCCGCTTCCACACCCCTGGGTCCCATCTTTGTCTGCCCATAGGAGATAGACGCAGCATTTAATAATATCATAAAGTAGTCTTATAATTCCTTGCTCCAGGCAAATCAAGTAATTAAATTACTCCCTCAAATCTCTTTTATATGACGCATACATATATCAAAATTTGAACTTTGAAATTTTTAATCAATACTTTGGCAAACAATTTTTAATTATTATAGTACAAGTTAGATTTGTAATTAAATGTACTATATAATTATCATAAATTTATAAGTGTAAATAATACAATATAAAATAAATAAATGATTAAAGTGTAGTTTGGAATACCATGTCATAATAGACCGTGTCCTATAAAAAAGAATGGAGGGAGTAAATGACAGAAGGCCAAATGTGTATCTCACCTTTTCAGAGATGCAGAGACAGAAAGCACGGATACGAAGCTCCCAGATACGCCCGGTAGCAGGAGTATATGGCTGGATTACTTTGGCAGTGACAGCACCATGTGCATAGGCAAACTCTCCAGTTCCTCCCACGATAGCCCATTCAGCATCATTTTCTTTTGCTTGATCTCCAAGCATCTTAAGGCTCGACCCCTTAAACCTGATTAATTGATTGATTAATAATTAATTAATCAGCGTAGCCAAAATATAATCACAAATAAATAAATAAATAAATAAATAAAGCGTAATCTACTAGTTCAAAAGGCAAGCTAACTATATATAACAAGTCCAAAATAAAATGAAAGATGTGGTGAACGAAACCTGGTGTTGGTGAACACTATGCTGTGGCAGAATAGCCAGTGGTCGTCGTCGCCAATACCATTAGCGACGTGCATGCCTCGGGCACGTCCAACAAGGTTTGCATTAGCGGCAGTACCATCACGTATGGTAAAGTCATCAACAACGATCGAACCAAAAAAGCCCGCAGGAGACACAACAAATTTTTCGTTACTACCGGTTGTTCCATCCGCCCGCTGGGTCATGTACAAGTGGAAGCGATGCTCTGTCTGCCTGATGTCCAGGCAAACGCCACTTTGGTAGTAGGCAGGATTAGAAGCTTCTAGCTTTTCCAGTTCATTGACAATGCCCTTTATATCAGGCCTCTTATTTCGTTCATCCTTAACACATCTCAATGCTATATCCACACAAGTCTTCGGTTGCAGGATGTCTGTTTCTTGTGATGAAGAATATTCCCGGGTGCCCTGAAGCTTTTCCTTCGACTTTTCAGTTACCTGCAAATTGTGCAAATATTAATGTTACAACCAAAGGTAAGAGCTAGGTGGTGCCTGCAGAAAAACTAACAAACTCAATAAACTCTAACAATTTCCCTTACAAACTCAATAAACTGTTCGGGAGACATTTCATGGCGGCGGTCGTAGCCTGTATTTCCGACCAGCATTTTTATAATTATAACCCCCAAACTGAAGACGTCAAACTTCTTCGATATAGCACCACCATTTCTGTATTCTGGTGGCATGTAACCTCTTCGTTCAAGGTATCATAGAGAACATCAAAGCCACGGTTAGTGAATTAGCTAGGAAAGAAACACGCTATTTTAGAGCATTACCAAAATATATACTAATTGGCTTAGGAAATGATGTATGCATCTACTTACTGTGTTCCTTTGACAACCTCAGTTCTATGGGTTTCTGTTGAAGCAACAAGTCTGGACAAACCAAGATCTCCGATTTTTGCAGTCATGTTTTAAATCCAAATAGGTTTGCCCTTTGCAGTATGTAAGTGGTTGAAGCCCTCACAGATCCCTCTAATAATTTTGTAGCTTGTCGGCCAGTCAAGATCACAAGATTCATCTACATTGGAAAAAGGACAAAACATTAACTAAACTACCAGACCATTTGCTTGCATGGAAATTGTTTTCAGTGAATACTGGTATACCTGAAATATGTTTATCAAGGCTTCCACCTTGCATATATTCGAAGCAGAGGAGTCTTTCGATATGTTCAGCACGAACTGTCCCTCCTCTGTGATCAACATATGTATGCTGTGATACATAGCAGTAGCCAAGTAACCGAACGATGTTCTGATGCTGAATCTCCCTAAGGTTAAGGACTTCGTTATCAAACTCCTTATCATCTAGCCGTCCCACAAGCTGGTGAAACTTCTTCACAGCAATCTCCTCCCCATTATACAAGGCCTGCGTTAGTTGTGATCTAGTATAGCTAGTAAAAGCAGAATTAAGAGATGGTACCGATCGAGTACCGACGCGTTGAGAAACTTCATATATATGTGATTCATCATACCCGGTAAACATCTCCATAACCACCACTGCCAACTTTTTGTGCCTCTGAAAAGTTGTTGGTAATGGTTCTAAGCAGCTCGAGTTTAACGACCATGTCCTTACCCGCAAGGCTCATCATGGTTCCTCTTGCTCCTGAGACCTACTTACTCCTATATATTCATCACTTAAGTTCGAAAGAGAGGCTAGGTTTAAGGCCTTCCAGAGCTAGGATCAATTAGCATCTTCTTTGTGGAATCCAGCATATATAAAAAGGATACATCTTGAAGATAGCAAGAGTAAATTTGGCATACATACATATTTTCACAAAGACACGCATCACTAACCTGCTGGGGAAAGGATGAACGACGGAAGGCGCTATAGTTTGCTCCTTGGATGCACAACTGACCTGCTGGGGAAAGGATGAACGGAAAGCGCTCTATTTTGCTCCTTCGAGACGAAGACGAGGACCTGAAAAAACACGGAGGTCCGTCAGGTAAAGGATTGCAGCTCTGCACACGCACAGGCAGAATGGACGCATTCGTTGAATTGACTAGCACATCATGTAGCCTTTCCAACAATTCTTAGGCCTTGTTTAGTTCTTTACTCCAAAACTTTAGTTCTTTACTCCAAAACTTTACACCTATCACATCAACTGTTGCAATACATCTATAGAGTATTAAATATAGACGAAATACATAACTAGTTGCACAGTTTGCATGTATTTTGCGAGAAGAATCTTTTAAGCCTACTTAGTCTATGATTTGACAATAAAGTGCTACAGTAATACATGCGCTAATGATGAATTAATTAGGCTTAATAAATTTGTCTCGTAGTTTACTGACGGAATCTGTAATTTGGTTTTTTTATTGGTAGCCGAATACTCCATGAGATACCTTTGTGATATCCGATGTGACCCTCAAAATCTTTACAGTAAAGAACAAAACAAGGCCTTAGTAGTACAATTTATGGACACACTACAGTGAGTCCCGCAATATCTATATATGTATATTCTAATAAAGCTAATTTTCCCTGTATATTCTATCTCTTCATACACAATGTTCATGCCGTTCTACAGTAACTTGCAATTTTTTTATACAAGATATCCATATCATCCCTTGTTAAATAAAAAAACTATACATATACTTCTATTACATGTAATACATTCAGTCATAACCTATCAGCTTACAAGTCATTTATATATGACATTTGTTTCATGGTTCTGTCCTTCTATAATGTGATATGATATTCTATTGACATTTCTTAGATTAGCTTACTGATGTTTACGAGATCCGATGCAATAAAGTGATAGGCATGTGGGTGGGGCCCACATCAGACCTGGCAACCCATCCGAGCCTGCGTGTGTGAATAAGATCTCAGCTCGGCAGCAGGGATTTTAAAACATGAACGTAAAATAAATGTTGGTTACATACATGTCCTAGATAATAAATATAATAAGGGCGCAAAATCGTTGACCATGACACATCAGACAGCTGCTTTGATAGTGATACGCCAATATATATATTTCCAATTCGCAGTTTCGAGGAAGCAGAGGCAGATGCCGACGCCTTCTGCCTGGCCAAAAAAATTGCATATAATTTTTTTTCTTCCTTCAATGCATATAGTGACATGCAGAACGGACGGATTCATTAACTCGACAAGGTCTATTTGTTAGGGCATCCACAATGTGTGCAAAAAGGTAGCACTAGGCATTTAATGCGTGTACAGGAATAAGCCACAAACATTGTGGCCGGCAGCCACGGTTAATGTCAGGTACCAAAAGACCACAAGCTTGTGGTCGGGTCACAAGTAAATAAAATACATTACTTTTCTGCTGTGACACTGTTTACAACAATAAATAATGCTGCTGAGTAACCGTCGAGAGAGCCGTTGGTTTGCTGTGCCTCTGTTTTCATGACCGTTGCTCCGGCAGCTTCCAGCGGATCGAAATCCTCGGCAGTCGACTCCGCTGATGGCGCAGTGCAGTCACGAGATATCAGCCGTTCCCTGCGGATCCAACAGCAGCCGCACGAAAGTCCCATAGCAGGCCGATTTTAGCGGCCCATTCCAGCCCATAGCACCCATAAAATGCAACGACATCTCTTTTCCATGTGTTGTCATCCCCATCGTGCGCTCCGCTCTGTCCTCGCCGTCGCCGAGCCGCCGCGCCATGGCCCTCGCGCTGCGCCTCCGGCGGTCCCTCGCCGCGGCGTCCACCTCGGGCCCCCTTCTCCGCCCGTCCGCCTCCGTCGCCGGCCGCCCCGCTCGCGCTCGCGCCTACCCTGTCGCGCCGCGGGCGGCGTGGCGGCTCCTTCCTCCCGGGCGCCGCGCCGCGGGGGCGGCGGCGGCGGGTCCGACTACGGGGTTGACCGGAACCTTGTGGCTGCTGCTCGTCGTCTTGCCGTGCTCGGACCGTGCTCGCTGGTGAGATGTCGACGCTCCGCTCCACCTCAGACAAGGTGGAGCCCCTTTGGAGCATGAGCTCTGGCCAGGAGATCGACCTGAGAAGCACGTAGCTGCTTGCTGCTGAGAAGCACGACCCTTGTAGCTGCTTGTTGAGCAGCACCCATGTTAGAGTATTGCACTTTGTATTTGTAATCCACAGCTATGTAAAGCTTTGGCGTTCTGTATTGGAAGCATACAGGAAAAGATAGCAATTTTGTGCAGGAATTTTGTGTAGGAGCTAGCAATTTTTGTGCAACAACTAGCAATTCTGGAATGAATTATGTTAGCAAGTTCAGAGACATGTTCAGAACTGGAATGAGTTCTGGAAAAAAAAATAAGCAAGCTAGCAATTTTGGAATGAATTATGCTCCTTTTTGCAAGTTCAGAGACATGTTCAGAACTGAGAATATAGTACTGACTTTTACAAGTTCAGATTTCAGACCCTTAACAAAATATAGTACTGACTTTTACATGTTCAGACTTCAGACTTCAGGCAACAGTTACAATTATATAGGCTCAACTTTACACTTCAACTAAAATACCAAAGCTATTCTCCAGAGCTTACTTTAATTCTAGAAATCAACATTAAGATCAACATTATATGGGCAAGTTGATGTCTCCTTCAACCTTCCATCTAAAATAAGGAATTTATTTTCGTACAGGAGGTAAGATAAAAGCAACCAAATTAGAACCCAACCCTAGCAATCTGGAGAAGATTAGTGAGAAGAGAAAAGAGCAACGCACGCAATCTGACGCACAAGAACAAATTAAAATCAAGAGTGACACACCTACCATCGGAGAGGACCTCTCCGGCTCAGACCATCGCCCTTGGCGCCGTCCCGCCAAAAAGCACGCTGCAGTGCCACGACCTCGCGCCAAAAAGAGTCGCTGCAGTGATAGAAAGCCGAGCAGCCTCAGGCTCTTGTTGGGCCGAGGCTCAGTGCAGCTGACGAACCGTGGCATGGAAACTTCGTTGGAGTCCGTAGCTGTTGGATCCGCAGGGAACGGCTGATATCTCGTGACTGCACTGCGCCATCAGTGAAGTCGACTGCCGAGGATTTTGATCCCTTCCAGCAGGGCGTTGGTTTGCTCCGCCTCTGTTTTCATGACCGTTGCTCTGGCCACTTCCAGCAGGTAGTCGTTGCTTTGTTTGAACCCGGTACTTCTAAAAGGCGAAGGGGCTACAAACGGAGGTACATCAATAAAAATCATGAAGAGGATCATAACAGATTGTTTGCTAAGTATTTCTCTGAAAATCCTTTATATACCGATGAGCAGTTTCGTAGGAGAAAACATTTATTTTTGCACATTGTGGAAGCCCTTGGCAATTGGTCCCCATATTTTCGTTTGAGGCGGGATGCATTTGGGAAGGTTGGTCTATCACCATTGCAAAAGTGCACAGCTGCAATCCGAATGTTGGCATATGGTACGCCTGCTGATCTTATGGATGAGGCTTTTGGGGTTGCAGAAACCACAGGTATGGAATGCATGATTAATTTTGTTCAAGGTGTGAGGCATTTATTTGGTGAGCAGTATCTTCGTAGGCCTACACAACAAGATGTTCAGCGTTTACTTGAACAAGGTGAGGCACATGGATTCCCAGGCATGCTAGGCAGTCTTGAGGGCATCCGCAATGTGTTTGCGGTGATAGCAATAAGGATGGACCCCACGTATAAAGAGCAACAACAAAAACTCGGTGCACAATGTTTACGTCCTTTTGAATGGGTCCGGCTTCAATAAAAAAATATTCCGATCCCAACCTCCGTGATGTCCTACCCGCGTGTGCCAAGAAAATATCTGGTCTTTCCCCAACCTTCCATCGATCCCCATCCCCAAACAGTTAGGGGCGAGATCGAGCTCGAGTCCGGCGCCATCGATCCCGTCCGTGCGGGCGCCGTCGATCCCGTCCGTGCGGGCGCCGTCAACCCCGTCCCTGCTGCCGCCGTCGGCCCCGTCCCCGCTGGCGCCGTCGGCCCCGTCCTCGTCGGCGTCGTCGATCCCGTCCTCGTTGGCGTCGTCGACCCCGTCCTCGCGGCCAGGGGCGAGGCCAGCGCCGTGGAGCCGCGGGGGATGAGGAGAAGGGCGCTGCCGGTGGACACTCGCCGCAGCCGTAGACTGGCTGCCACGGCGGCCAAGAGTAAGGAGGAGCTGGTGCTTGTCTGGAGCTCCAGCGGCGTCCGAGCGTGCGCCGTGCACGTCCTTGCCAAAGGTACCTTTTTTCCTATTCAGTGTTCACTACTTGCACGGTAGGGCACATCACACACGACTCCTGTTTTCTGTGTGGCTCGATTGGAATATTGATTTACTACTTGTGCTAGATGTGTGCATGATAAAAAAAAAGATACACGATGCCGTCAGCTATTGTAGCCCAATCTGGATAGATACCGTCAGCTAGATAGTATCCCATATTGTATTCTGTTCCATTGATATGAAACTGAACACTAGGAGCTCTTCCTTGTAGTGGTCCAAAACATTGATGTCATTGTTTGAACCAGCAACACCAAAAAAGGCATGCCAAATCCATAAGTCAGCAGAGGCAACTGCTTCAAGCATGATAGTGGGTACGCCATAATCACCCCTTGTGAATTGCCCCTTCCATGCAACCGGGCAATTTTGCCACTCCCAATGCATGCAGAACAAAGACTTTGACTATGACTACACTACTTTAGAAAAAACAATTATTGTTGGAGCATCGTTGCTGGTTATGTTAAAGCCAGCTGCCGGTTCGTGAGTTTATGAATCAAACAATTATGGAGAAGCTATTCACCCAGCAGTAAAAGCCCCGGGCATAGTCGGATTGAACCACCGCTCCACATTGATATTTCACTGCTGGTTCGATCAATCCATAAACCGGCAGTGATAGGTATCATATTATTGTCGGTTCGAACCACCACCCGACAATGATAAATCACTATCGGATTAATCTATGAATCGACAGTGGTACTTTCTAAAGATGAAATGATCTACTCTTTGAGAGGATCATTTTCTATGTTGGGAGTTTTTCCAAATTCAGCCTAGTTTGGGAGATATGAGAGGGTGAAAACAAGGGTTTAATTCGATTTTAAATTAAAAAAAAGAAAAGGACCCCACCTGTCGGTCTCTCCACCGATAGGCAGGGCGTCGTCCCCTTGGCGTCGACAGGTGGCCGGGGCGCGTGTCGCCGCCGGGCGCACGCCACCGCCCTCGATGGGGGGGGTATACCCCGACCTCGGGTCGCCCGCGTCGTCATCGTCGTCGTTTTCATCTCGTCCACTCCGTCTCGCTCTCCTCCCTCTCCTTCTCCACCATCGCCGTCCGCCATCGCTGCGAGCAGGGGAAGCAGAGCAGTGCCGCCGCGACGCGCCGCCGTCCGGGCCGTTAGGCTCGACGCGCGAGCCCCGCGCGCGCGAGCAGCGCCGCTCCGCCGGGCCGAGGTACTGCGAGGGTAAGCGCCATCCGCGGCCGCCTTTTCCTTCTTCTCCGGCGAGGTCGGGCCGAGCCCCGAGCGCTCGATCCGCTCCTTCCTCTGGCCCTTGAGGTTCGCGGGAACCCGAGACGCGATGGCGCGCTGTCCATTGGACACCCGCGGCGAGGGAATTGCGGGCGCGCCGTCGAGCTCCGCGGCCGGCCGCCATGGTCGCCGCCGCGGTGTGCTCCGGTGGTGCCGCGGCTCGCCTCGGGCACCATCTTGACCGCCCTGCGCTGGGGGAGCTCCTGGCGATGACCTCGAGGACCGGAACCTCACCGACGGCGAGGTTCGCCGCCGGCGGGAGGTTCCCCTGCCCTGGCTCGCTGACCGGTGGGACCCACGGGCCCATGGGGCCCAGCTGGCAGCCGGAGGGCGGGGTGACCGGGGAAGACACCGGGTACGAACCCCGAGTGGATCTAGCACGGCTCGAACGGGACGGTGGGGATGAATCCCGTGTGCGCATAGCATTTATGGGTGGGGAAATTCTGGAAATGAATTTCCAGAATTTTTATTGTACCTTGTGATTTTTGTATCTCGAGTTGTACTTGTCCAAATGAAATGATTCAAGTTCTTAAATTCATATCTTGAGGAGCTTTATGCTGTGGAATTTTATGGGAATTGTTGGGGAAACTTTTCTGTGCAAAGTATTTTAAATTTGGGTAAAAAGGGTTTTAGGCATTTTCTTTGGAAAATCATAATTAATTATTGGTTGGTCCAAAAATGGTGATTCTGGTTTCTAAAATCATCTTATTTAGAGTACCTTGTGATGGTGTGTTAACATGTTCATGTTGTGTCATAGGAATTAGAGTTGCTTTAGAATGTGCTAGTGTTGTGTGCTAGCAAATAAATTCATAAGGCTTGATTCATGAAGGATTAGGCTTTGGTAATTTTTGTGTGATGGTTCTTCACTCATGTGAAGCCACTGGTGAAGCCCGATCTAGTGTTTGATGTGTTTCATAGTGCAATCTATTTTTGGTTCATTATTTGCCCATTAATGGTTGCCAACTTGTGATTTTTGTGTAGCCTTGATCATAGGTCCAAATGAGGTGAAATTTGGACAGTAGGTTATGATCAACATGATGATGCTATTTTAATGTTTCCAGGATTTTAGGGGATGTCGAAATATGGGTTGCTGTTACACCCTATGTCATGATTAGTGGTAATTATGCCATGTTTTTATGTCATGATCATGATGTCCATTCCAATTGAAGTTAATGGGATGTTATACTTGATCAATGATCATGATAGGATCAGGTCTTGGTCAATGACATGTTTTGCTTTGGTCATGTTGGGTCGAAGGTTAGTGACCATGGGCGAAGTCCATTTGCGCCATGGCGTAATGTGTTACGCCTTGGTTCGTCCATGTCGTATTAAGTCAAGTCGTGTCGCTTTGATATGCTTAACCTAAGTCATGCACTTGCATCGATCATCGACATGTAGTAAGTAATGAAGTATGAGTTACTCAATCACGCATTGCATCATGACAGGATCGCTGAACGACGCCCAGCAGCTGGTACCCGCGGAGCAGGAAGGGGTGCCCCAGCAGGAGTCGGAGGAGCAAGTAGCAGTCGGGGAGGACTCGGACGCTGAACTTCCGGAGTGCCCGAACCACTACCCCAGCTCTTTCGAGAAAGGCAAGCCCCGGAGCATTTCTCCTACGGTTTGCCAAAACTAACTTGCGTCTTTTATTGTTTATGTTGCATTACGTGATAGGCGTTGATCGATACCCTTGGTGCATTACCTGCCTTGACCACTTGATATACCTATCCTGATTAAGTATAGGACGTTATTGCTTAGCCTGAAATAACTAAACGGTAGAAGTCGGGTGGTTGATGAATCATCCGCGAGGTTAGGAAAACCTTCACATGATATGGTTGGATCGAATGGGAAATCTGGCACATACCCAAACAGGAAATAAAGCGGTAACACCTTGTATTGTTCCGGCCTTCCGTCGGATTGAATATGCTTCTCACATTTAGGTGGTTGATATGGGAACCCCGAAGTCTAGTAACTGGTTTGGATTGGGTTATCAGGTCGACCCAGTGTGTTGGTGTTGGGGTGCGACAGGCCGTGGCAGTAAGACTGATGCTGGTACCCGACTAGAGGCAGCCATCGAGAGGTCTGGGCACGATTGGTTCCTGTTGATTCCCAATTCCGAATAGGTGAACGATGACCAACCGCTCAGTTTAGCGGGTGAGCGGGGTTTGTGTGAGAAATTTACCCTCAGCTGAGTAGGAATCGATTATAATCGCCATCATCCCTGGATAGTGGTGTCGGTGTTTCGTACCCCGGGGGGTATAACACCAACGAGTAAATTTCTATGCATGCTCCCTAATCCGGATGGTGATGCAAGAAGGACACAAGATTTTTATCCTGGTTCGGGCCAAAGAAAGCCCTACGTCCAGCGGGGGGAAGAGACTTGTATTATCTTGCACCTAGGTGCTCGTACAGGGGTGAGTACAAGACAGTCCTGAGACTTTGCGAGTGAAAGCGTGAGAGAGTGTGTGAGGTGCGTATGAACTTGGGAACCTGCCCTAAGCTAAGCCCTGGCATCCCCTTTTATAGGTCAAGGGGAGGCCCAGGAGTACAAGAGTTGGTAGGGCAATCGTGTGCGTGACGTCGAGGCATGGACGTCGGGTCGAATCGCTGGAACTGTGGATGCCCCTCTCGATCCGGTTCGAGCCTGTGGATCCATGCTTTTATCCGGTCCGAGCCTGTAGCGGTATGGGTAAGGATGTCCTGGCCACCCTTTGCTGACGCGAGCTGATGCAATCGAGGCGTGGGTCGTGATGGCTTGCCCGGGAACCCCGGAGAGTGGCCGTCGAGGTAGGATGGACGGGTCGCTGCGCGCCCTGTACGCCAGTCACGTCCGTCATCATTTCTCGAGGGGTCGGGGTATGCCTCGAGAGGTCGTCGACCCGAGCGATGGGACGGCACGACGTGTTTGACAGTGCGTGGCATGGCTCCACAGTGGCACCTGCCATCCTTGAATCCAGGGGATGGGCAGCGTAATGGCGGAGGCGACCGGCGCACGTCCCACTATTGCGGGCCCTGTAGCCATGGGGTTAGGCGGCGTCAGAGTACTATGGCGCTGTTCGAGCCCTGTAGCCATGCGCGCGCTCTGGACGGGCAATTATTGAGGGCAGACTCGAGCGGTTGCTCGCTCGAGCGTTCTCCGTCCCCGCTCGAGCGGTCGCTCGCTCGAGCGGTTTACGTCACCGCCTCGAGCGGTCGCTCGCTCGAGCGGTTTCCGTACTTCTCTCTCTCGCGGGTGGGCGGCCGCCGCTTCGAGTTAGAAGGTTTCTGAGGCTTTGTGGGCACGAGCATCGGGCCGGCCCGGTATGGGAAGGATTGTGGGTTTCTTTAGTCGGTTTTTGGGATTTTGCCTGTCTCTAATCTTCCTAGTTTAGGACCCTCTAATCTAGGTACCCGACAGTAGCCCCCGAGCCCTTGCTTGATTGTGAAAAACTTCAAGCAAGGGATCATGAAGTGGAGTTGAAGTACCTAGACTTAGGGTCATGTTGCCTCGAGGAGTTACTTTGTCTTTTCTTCCGTGGGGGGCGCGCGAGCGTCCCCCGCGGGGGTAGCCCCCGAGGCCCCAGAGGAATGAGGCATTCCTCTGGGGGCTTTGAGATGAGCGGGTTTGAGTAGGAGTAGTATTAACTGGAGTTGTAGCAGCTCGAGGTAGGAGATTTCTAACATCTCTTCGAGCCCCCGAGTATTTTCTACTCCTCCCATGTCGAGGGAGGTCGTTTACGTGACTCGAGCCCCCGAGCCTCGAATGGCAGGGCTGGAGTCGCGATCCAGTTTGTCGCTGGATCTCTTGGATCTTGATCCAAGGGGCGGGAGGACTGACGCTACCCGCGGTCGAGCGAGCGCCGAGTCTCCCTATGAGCTGGTAGCGGGGAATCCAAGTGAGAGTCCGTCTTCTTTTGAGGGGAGGAGGCATCGAGGCCCGGGGCGCTCTCATTAGAGCTGGGTGCATAGCTTTTAGAGGACCGGCCCTGTTCGAGGGGACCGGCTGCTCGAGTGCCTCCCGTCGACGGGATCTCATGAAAGCTCCGCGCCCTGCCTTGGACGTGCTCCTGGGTTTCGAGAGTTCGTTCTCCAATGGACCCTTTCGAGGGGTCCTTCCCAGGGGCACCCCTAACTCGGGTGCTCGAGGGCGGCTGTTCGAACCCGTTCGTGGGTCAGCCTCCGCTCCCTCGAGTCTTACGGGTGGGACCGGAGTCCCAAGTTGTCTTACCGTGTAAGGAACCGTCTGTCGAGACGTCCCGTCGTTGCGCCAATTGAGAGGGATTTGTCCGTTACTGGCTGCGCGCCTTTTTAGGCGGAAACCGGCGCGTTATGATGATCGTGGCTCGGCGACGGTTCCGCTTCGTCTCGCGACGTGTGCGCCCTGTGAGTGGGGATTGGTGGCGGTTGTCAGAGGCAATAAATGCGGTTACCGTTTCTCGTCGAATCCGCCAGGGGCGCACGTCCGTTGGATGGCGCGATCTGGGCCGCTGGATGCGATTCACGTGGATCGGCTGTGGCTCTATAAATATGGAGGAGTAGGTTCCCGGTTCTTCTCCCCCGCATTCTTGCCTTTCTTGCCGCTCCTGCCGCCAGTTGCATTCCGCTTTCTCTCGCAACCGCCGCCGTTCTTGCTCGTGACCGCCGCGCGCCACGCTTGCGGTGCGCTCGCTTTCGCGCCGCCATCTTTCGCGCCACCGTTTTCCGCGCTCGGCCCGCCGTTCCGCTCCACCGTCCGCCGCCGTCCTTCCACCGACGCCATGGTGCGGCCAAGCAAGAAAGCGAGCCAGGGCGCCGGGGGCAGTAAGACCGGCGGCAAGGGTGCCGCCGGCAAGGAGTCCGCTAAGCCTCCCACGCCGGTGGTGATGCTCGACGCGCTCCCGTGGCCCCGGTCCGTGGTGACTGAGGCAATGTTGACAAACCTTGTCAACGGCGGGTTGCTTCCGCCCAATCCGGTGGAGGGGCCGCCGGAGTGGCAGGTGCCGGACGACGACCACCTCGAGCCCGTGGTTCTGCCGGGCTATGTCCTGAGCTTCGTCAGGTTCCATCGGCGGGGGCTCGGGGCGCGGCCAAGCCGCTTTATGCGGGTGCTCCCCCACCACTTTGGGGTTGAGCTCCAGCATTTTAACCCGAACTCCATCTCACACGCGGCCAGTTTCGCCGCCGTGTGTGAGGGGTATCGGGCATGGCGCCGCAGCGTGGGACTGTTCACCCACGTCTTCAAGGCGACGCCGTTCACCAAGGCGGTGAGCGGCGGCGCCGACGGCGACGACGGCGACGACGGTGACGAGGAGGTGGAAGAGGAGAAGGAGAAGGAGAAGGGAAGCCGAAGGCCCACCGCTACGTCCGAGCGGGCTCTTGCTCGATCGGCCCGAAGAGGAGAGTGCCGGCGACCGGTACACAGGCGTCGAACAACGCCGGGTGGGACGCGGAGTGGTTCTACCCCCGAAACGAGGGGAACCTCTTTCCAGAGTACACCGGCGCCGTGCTGACCGCGCCTAGTGAAAACTGGATCTACGGTCAGCCGAAGAAGCGTCAGCCTCGCCTCGACCCTCTGCTCGAGGCCATCATGAGTCTCAGCCGTCGGAGGGCCGGCAATCTCGTTTTTAACCTTGCCCATGTCATCGCCGAGTTCCACTCCCGCCGGGTGATCCCGCTCACCGAGCGCCCACTGCGGTTGGATCAGATGACAGAGGATGCCAACCCGGAGGCGCTCGAGGCCGGCCCGGATGTCTCGATGTGCCCTCTCGTCCGCCATGATCGTGGCTCGAGTGCGCGAGGCCATCGACGGCGGGAGGAACTTTGGGGCGAATCAAGTCGGACTCTTCCCCATGCGCCCGGTCAACAACCTGCTTGGCTATGTAAGTTTTCTAGAGGTCTTTTCTCGCCGCTCTTTTTACTCGAGCTATCCTCATCGAGGCATGCTTTCTCAGGACATCATCGACCACGCGGACTCGAGGCCCCCGGTGAAGGAAGACGCGCCCGCCCGTGAGGTAAGACGTCTGAAAGGTGACCGGGAACATGCGGCGGCGCTCTCGAGAAAGGAGGAGAGAGCGAGGAAGGCTCGTGAGTTAGAGGAGAAAGAGAAGCGTAAATCTCGGCGCCGCCATGCGCGGGAGGTGCGCTTGAGGGCGGATCCGACCGATTGGAGCTCGAGTCTAGAGTCGACTAATGATGACGAGGAGGAGGAGGATGAGGAGGAGGATGAGGAGACTGATAGCGACGGCGCCACCGCCGCTCGAGTGCTAACGCCTCCTCGATCTCGCATGCAGGAAGTGTCCCTGGCGCCGGCTCGTCTCGAGCTGGGCGGGAGCTCGTCGCTAGCTCGAACGGACCAGCGGCGGGAGGAGTTGTCCCAGCGCTCCGACCGCAGCGCTCGATCGCCATCACCGACCCGAGCGGGGCAGCAGGAGGGGTCATCGCGCCATTCTAGCCACCGTGCTCGGACACCGTCGCCAGCCCCAGCGGGGGGGGGGGGCGTCTCACCGCTCCAGCCACCGCGCCCGTTCGCCGTCTCCGGCTCGAGCAGGGCGGCGAGAGGAGTCGCCCCGCCGTTCTGGCCATGGCGGGCGGGCGTCTTCTCCGGCGCGGCGGGACTCCTCGTCCCGTCGCCACTCATCTTCAACGGCGCGCACACCCGCAGCAACGGTGCTACAAATGTGCGCACATCATCATCTCGCGGCCGGCGAGCAGCCCATGGAGCGCCGGCTCCTTCCGGCGATCGCGGACCGAGCGTACCTCGACCCGCGGGACCCAAGGTCCCGTAGGGACTCCCGTGCCCGGCCCGGCCAAGGAGTCGGCGGGGCGGGAGGCCGCCCGTGTCTCGAGCCCCGAGCGGTACGAGCGGCGGGCTCGAGGCCCCAAAGTTCTCGAGCGACTCGAGGGGGCCAACTGAGGCTCGAAGCCCCCGAGCGTCTCGAGCAAGCCGGGTGGCTCGAGCGGCGCCACCTCGACCACAGGGTAAGCCTTCCGATCGGCCTACCCCTCATTGTTTTTCGTTCGATGTGTGAATGTTTCATTCTTAGTGGTTTTTTGTTTTTCTCTCTCTTTCAGGACTAAGCGCCCCCTGCGGTCACTACCCGATCCCTCCCTCCCATGCCGCCTACCAAGAGGCCGAAAACCACGGGAGGGTCGAGCGGCGCCCCGTCAATGCCAGGTGGAGTGACCCTTCCTCCTTCTACTCCAGATTGGTTAGAGCGGGCCAAGGATGCAATTAGGCGTGGCAAGCTGATGGCGGCTGCGTCTCGTGCAGGTGTCGGGGCCGTGACCAAGGCCACGGGGGAGGAGGACACCACCGCCACCACGGCCTCGACCGCCCTCCCGCTCGAGACCCCGTCATTGTCGCGCGCGGGCGACGCGGCGCGGGTGACAAAGGGGCGATGGCGCCGGAGCCGGCGGCCTCTATTCGCGCGACGGGGGCCGGATCGGAGCGGCGGCCCATCGTGCTTGAAGACGTGAGTCCGAGCTCGGGCTCCAAGTCCTCCTGGCCAATCGGCCTGCGCCAGCTCGAGGAGGAGCACAAGGAGAAGGAGGAGGAGGAGACGCCGGCTGCCACCGATCGGCCGGTGGGGGATATGGAGATGCAGGAGGCGGGAACGGTTTCTGAGCCTCAGCCGAGCCGGGCCCCAACCCCTCCTCGAGATATGGAGGTCGACTCCTCTGCTGGGCAACGGGTCGAGGAGGGGGAGGCCCAAGCTACCGCTCGAGAGGGGGCGCTCGAGGAGCACCCTGTCGCCACGCAAGAGGAGGAGAAGGCGGAGGAGCCGGTGGTGCAGCCTGCCGCCGCAGGCGGCGAAGAGCACCAGCTGCAAGTGGAGCAGCAGGCGGCGCTGGTGGAGCAGCAGGCGGAGCCGGTGGAGCGGCAGCCCTCCGTCACGGGTGGTGATCGCACCCGGGCCCGCAAGCGGAGCGACGGGGCGCGGTGGAGAAGCGGGCGGAGCGGTGGAGCGGCGGCCCTCCGTCACGGTGGTGATGAGCGCCGGGACGTCGAGCGAGAGCTCCGTCTCGGTGCCGTACGGCGCCGCCGCGCAGCCTCTCGCAGACCGTTAGGGGGCGCCGGGTGCCCCACCTCGTGCCCGACTTCGGGAAACGGGCGAGGTGAGGTTCGAGGACATGACCGACGCCGACCAGTGGGAGGAGGCCCAAAGGAAGCTGACGGCAGCTGCCATCGTCGATAGCCACATGCGGTCGGTCCGCCTTGGGCCCACCGAGCCCACTGACGTCTCTATCGAGGAGCGGAGGCGGATCGAGGCGCGGGCGCTCGCCCAAGAGGCGTCCTCCTCCTGGAGTCAGCCGCAACGCCCACCTACCCTGGCCGAGCGGGTGGTGATGGCGGATGTCGACCTGGAGGCGGTGAGGAGACTCCACTGGTGCTCTCCGACCCCCTCGACCACGAGGCTCCTCCGATCGTGATGAACGATCAGAAGGAGCTCGAGGCGCACGTGGAGGCCGAGGAGCGCCGGCAATGGCTCGAGAGCGCCTTGAAGACTGCTTTGTCGCTCGTCTCGGAGGACATGCCCCGGCTTCTCACTGTGAGTGCCCTCGAGTTCGATTGCTTGCCCTTTTGGTCTATCGCGTTTTATGTTCTAACATTTCCCCTTCGAGGTTCAGACGACACAGAGTCGCTCCTATGCCAAATCCGTGCATATCCGTGCCACGCAAGAGAGCGAGCACGAGATCCGGCGGTATGTACGGATGGGGCAGGAGGTTGAGGGTGAGCGGCACCGCTTTGCTCGGCTCCTTTGAGAGGCCAACGCCGCCCTGGTCGCCGCCAAGGATGATGCCAAGAAAGCTCACGATGAGCTCGCTCGAGTGGCGCAGGAGGCCGAGGCGGCTCAGCGGGAGGTAGGCGAGAAGCTCGCCCAAGCCACGCAGGAGGCCGAGACCGCTCGTCAGAAGTACGCGCAGCTACATGAAGTCTTCGAGCAGCTCAAGAAGGACGTGGCTACGGCGCTACAAAGCTATAGGGCCAAATGCCGGGACATGGAGCAGCTCCAAAAGGACAAAGCCAACATCGAGGCATATACAAAGGAACTGTAGGCGGCGGTCACCCGGGAAACTGCCGAGAAGGAGGCCCTTGCCAGCGCGCTCGAGGCGGAGAAGAAGCGGATGAGCGGTCTCCAGACGGAGGTGGTCAACTTCCGTCAGGTGGTGACGGACAAGGACCTCGCCATCCAGGGTGCCGGCAAGGCTTATGAGGAGCTGCGGACGGAAAAGCGTGACGTCGAGCGCGCTCTCCAGAGGAAGGAGACCGAGCTCGCGCGGGCACTTGAGCGCGAGCAAGGGCTCTCGACCCGCTGCACCCGTAAGTAGTCCGAGCCCTCTAACCTTTTTTTCCTACGCGGTTCTTGCGCATTGCTCGAGTATTTCATTTTCATCGTTCTTTCTTAGGTTTGGAGGTGGACCTGGTGGAAGCGCGTGAGGATGCAAAGTCAGCCCATGCGCTGGCTGACGGCGAGCTCTCAGCTAAGGCCCGCATCACCGGCGCTATCGACACCCTTAGCGCCAACTGGGGCTTCCCGCCGGTGGTGGACATCGAGGGGCCATACGCCGGCCAGGGCTACGCCAGCCGGGTCCGTGAGTTCAGCGCCTCTCTGCGGGGCCGTATCCATGATGCCCTTGTCTTCGCCGCACGCCGGACAATGGCCATCTTCTACTCCGGGTTCGCCACCTCGAGTGAGGACGCCCGGGTTGGGATGGAGGCCGTTGCAGGCGGCTTTACCTATGCCGAGGGAGAGCAAGAAGGAGGGGTCAACCCCCGGATCGAGCAGCTCAAGGCCGAGGCTGAGGAGCCGGGCGCCCGTCTTGGTGACAGCCTGCTGCAAGAGGTCCTCCCCGCTGATGAAGAATAGTTTCCAACCGGCCTGCGAGCCGAGATTTGGGCAACAAGGCCCCTGTAAGAAAACAAGTATTTTGGTCATGGAAGTGGCCCAAGTGGCCCTGAATCGTGATGCTCAGATGTTTATTATTGTTCTAGTTTTTCCCTTGTGTTCCATATTACTTTTCGCTTCTCGCCTTTATTTTTCTTTAACTAAGTGCTAGCGTTGCGCTCGAACCACTTCGAGGGGAGATGAGTTGGGGTGCCGTAGCTCGGAAGCGTGGGAAGCCTTGTGCTCGGTCGTCCCGACTCGAAGAGCTCGAGGTGACGCCGATGCTTATCTTATGAAAAATTTCGAGGCGAGGAGGAGAAAGGTTGCATCGAGCGTCTTTTTGGGAAAAACTAGGTGCGTTTTTTCGAGGACTTCGGGGGTCCCCGGTCTAGCCCCGAGGGGGCTTGGCTTTGTGAAAACAAAGTCGAGCCCACCTTGCATACGAACGAACAAAAAGTAGGAAACTGGTTTGCAGTGTTTTTATTCATTCATACTAGCGGTACATTTGGAACGAAAAGAATTGTACAAGGCATCGAGGCCTAGGGGAAGAAGCGACGTAGCCGTTCGATGTTCCATGCGTTGGTGAGGGTCGAGCCGTCCCCGTCGGCTAACTTGTACATTCCCGGCTTCGCACCTCGACCACGATGAATGGACCTTCCCGGGGAGAGGGGTCGGCCTTGTGGCCCCTTGTTGTCTTGTCGTCGACGGAGCACAAGGTCGCCAACCTCGAAGTCCCTCTTGCGCACGTTCTTCTCGTGGTACTGGCGTAGCTTCTGCTGGTAGCGTGCAGAGTGTAGGAGTACCGTGTCTCGAGCCTCTTCAGCCTGGTCGACGGCGTTAGCTAGTCTTTCCTCATTAGTTTGCTCGTTGTAGGCCTTGAGTCGAGGGGACCCATACTCGAGGTCGGTGGGGAGGACAGCCTCAGACCCGTAGACCAGGAAGAATGGGGTAAACCCAGTGGCTCGACTCTCGGTCATTCGTAGACTCCATAGGACAGATGGGAGCTCGGCTGCCCACTTCTTGCCGTGCTTATTGAGGCGGTCGAAAATCCTTGGCTTTAGCCCTTGCAAAATCATGCCGTTGGCACGCTCGACTTGGCCGTTAGTTCGAGGATAGGCAACTGCCGACCAGTTCACACGGATGTGGTGCCGATCGCGAAGTCCAAGAACTTTTGCCCGTAAACCGGGTGCCATTGTCGTGATGATGACGTTGGGGACTCCAAAGCGGTGGATGATGTCGGTGAAGAATTCGACCGCCCGTTCCGAGCGGATGTTAGTGATGGGCTTGGCCTCGATCCACTTGGTGAACTTATCGATGGCCACGAGCAAGTGGGTGTAGCCTCCCGTCGTCTTTTGAGGGGTCCGACCGGATCGAGCCCCGGACCGCAAATGGCCACGTGAGGGGGATCATCCGGGAGTGCGTGCGCTGGAAGATGTGTTTGCTTGGCGTAAAGCGGCATCCTTCACACGCTCGAACAAGCTTGATGGCGTCGGCGGTGCGGTGGCCGAGAAGCCTCGATGAAATGCGTTCCCGACAAGGGTTCTTGGCGCAGCGTGGTGGCCACAAGCCCCGAGTGCATGTCTCTGAGCAATTTCCTGCCCTCCTCGATCGAGACACACCGTTGAAGTATGCCGGTCGGGCTGCGACGGTAGAGCTCTCTGTCCTCTCCGTAAAGGACGTAAGTTTTGGCTCGACGAGCTAGTCGGCTTGCTTCTGTTCGATCCTCAGGCAGCTCCCCTCGAATAAGATATTCGAGGAAGGGCGCACGCCAATCTGTAGGTGGGCTCGAAATCTGGTCAATCTTCATGGCCTCCTCAGCCTCTGTCGAGGGGGGTTCGGCCGTAGGAGTGGGTTCGACGACTGGTTCTGCTCCAGCCTCCGAGTCCCATTTCACAGATGGCTCGTGAAGATCTTTCGAGAAGACGTCTGGGGGAATGGTCGCTCGAGATGATGCAATTTTGGCCAGCTCGTCCGCGGCTTCATTGAAGCGCCTTGGGATGTGGTTGAGCTCGAGGCCATGAAAGTTGGCTTCCAATTTGCGCACCTCGTTGCAGTACGCTTCCATTTTTTCGTCATGGCAGCTCGAGCCTTTCATTACCTGATCGATGACAAGCTGTGAGTCGCCTCGAGCGTCGAGGCGTCGGACCCCGAGCTCGATAGCAATACGCAACCCAGTTACGAGCGCTTCGTATTCTGCCATGTTGTTCGAGGCCGCAAAATGGATTCTCACTACGTAGCGCATGTGTACTCCGAGGGGTGAAATAAAGAGTAGGCCTGCGCCCGCCCCTGTTTTCATGAGCGACCCGTCGAAGTACATGGTCCATAGCTCGGCTTGAATCTGTACTGGGGGAAGTTGGACATCTGTCCATTCAGCCACAAAGTCGGCCAGTACTTGGGATGTGATAGCTTTTCGTGGGGCGTAAGTGATGGTCTCGCCCATGAGCTCGACCTACCACTTAGCGATTCGACCCACTACTTCCCGGTTTTGGATGATTTCCCCAAGCGGGAATGAAGACACCACAGTTACCGGGTGGCTAAGAAAGTAGTGTTGGAGTTTTCGACGCGTGAGTACGATTGCGTAGAGCATTTTTGGATTTGAGGATACCGAGTTTTGGCATCTGAGAGCACCTCACTGACAAAGTACACTGGCTGTTGGACGGGGAGCGCATGCCCCTCCTCCTGCCTCTCGACCACTATGACTGCGCTGACCACCTGAGTGGTTGCAGCAACATAGAGGAGGAGGGACTCGGCTGGTACGTCGTCTCGAGCCGGTCGGGGTGGCACGAGCACAGGAGGGGAGGTGAGCATGCTCTTCAGCTTCGAGAGGGCTTCCTCTGCCTCGGGTGTCCACGCAAAGTGCTCGGATTTCTTGAGGAGTCGGTACAGAGGCAGGGCTTTCTCTCCCAGACGTGCAATGAACCTACTGAGAGCGGCTAAGCACCCAGTGATCTTTTGCACTCCTTTCAGGTTTCGAATCGGCCCCATTCTCATGATAGCCGTGACCTTCTCGGGATTGGCCTCGATTCCACGCTGGGAGACGATGTACCCCAACAGCATGCCTCGAGGCACGCCAAAGACACACTTCTCGAGATTCAATTTGATGTTTTTAGCCCGGAGGCATCCAAACGTCAGTTTGAGGTCCGCGACAAGGTTTTCTACTTTTTGTGTTTTGACAACAATGTCATCAACGTAGGCCTCGACAGTCTCTCCTATGTGTTTTTTGAAAACATGAAGTATGCAACGCTGATATGTTGCCCCGGCGTTTCGAAGGCCGAAAGGCATCGTGACATAACAGTACATGCCCATAGGAGTGATGAATGAAGTCGCGAGCTGGTCGGACTCCTTCATTTTGATTTGGTGATAGCCAGAGTAGGCGTCGAGAAAAGAAAGTACTTCACAACCCACAGTGGAATCAACGATTTGATCTATTCGAGGCAAAGGAAATGGAACCTTGGGACATGCTTTATTTAAACTAGTGTAATCCACACACATCCTCATCTTTCCATTCTTTTTCTCTACTAGTACAGGATTAGCTAACCACTCGGGATGATGTACCTCCTTGATAAATCCGGCCATCTCGAGCTTCTCGACCTCCTCGCGGATGATCCTGCACTTCTCCTCGTCGAAGCAGCGCAGGCGCTGCTTAACAGGTCTCGAACCGGGACGGATCTCCAAGGCGTGCTCGGCGACATCCCTCGGTATGCCAGGCATGTCCGAGGGACTCCACGCAAACATATCAGCGTTTGCGCGGAGGAAGTCGACGAGCACTGCTTCCTATGCGATATCGAGGGAGGCGCTGATGATCAGCGTCTTCTCCCCCGGGGAGCTCGGGTCGAGCGGGATCTTCTTGGTGTCTTCGGCGGGCTCGAAGTTGCCGGCTTGTCGCTTGGGTGCTGGGGCGGCGGCCTCGGCTGCGGCCGGTCGCGTCTTGGCTAGGCCGCTTGGACTCGGTCGGGGACTCACCGTACTCGACGCACTCCACGTCACGGCGAAGACGCGTGCTCGTACGTGGAGTCGACGGTGATGACCCCCTTGGTCCGGCATCTTGAGCTTGAGGTAGGCGTAGTTGGGGATCGCCATGAACCGGGTGTAGCATGGTCGGCCCGGGATGGCGTGGTAGGTCCCCTCGAAACCGGTGCGTCAAAGGTGAGAACCTCCCGGCGGAAATTCGCACGCGTGCCAAAATACACGGGGAGGTCGATGCGGCCGAGCGTGAGCGCCTTCTTGCCGGGGACGACACCGTGGAAGCCCCCAGCGCTCGGCTTGAGCTGTGCCCTCGTGATGCCGAGCAGGGTGAGAGTCTCCATGTAGATGAGGTTGAGGCTGCTGCCCCCCATCCATGAGAACCTTGGTGAAGCGAGCGTTGAGGATGATCGGGTCGACGACTAGAGGATATGCGCCGGGGTTGGTGACGTGCTCTGGATGGTCATCACGGTCGAATGTGATGGGAGCATCCGACCAGTCGAGAAACCGAGGCGTGGTGGGTTTCACAGAGAAGACCTCCCTGCGCTCGTTCTTCCTTTCTCGACGCGTCATCTGGGTGGCTGGTCCGCCATAGATCATGTAGCAGTCAGCAATGGGCGGGTACCCGTTGTCGTCATTGTCGTTGGCTCGATCTCCGCCACCCTTATCCTTCTTGTCGTCGTCCTTGTCAAGGCCAAATTTCTTGAAGTAGCCTCGAAGCATACGGCAGTCCTCGAGGTTATGCTTGACTGGCTCCTTATGATATAGGCATGGCTGTTTTAGCATCTTGTCGAAGACGGCCCCATCCGGAGGGGTCGAGGCTTCTTGCGCTCGGCCGCGGCCACCTCGTCCTCGCGCCCACGCGCTTGCCTTGCTTGGTTGCCCTTTTCTTCTTCCCGTTCTTCTTCTGGGGCTTGCTCGAGCCCTCGCCGTCTCGTGAGGGCGGCGTGGGCTTGTTCCCAGCTCCGCCAAAGAAGGCTCCCACGGCTTCATCGCCAGCAGCGTAGTCGGCGACGACGTCCATGAGTTGGTCAACCGTCTTTGGGCGGTTGCGCCCGAGCTCTCGCACGAGCTCTTTGCACGTGGTGCCTGAGACAAATGCCAGGATGACGTCGTGGTCTGGGATGTGCGGCAGCTCGGTGCGTAGTTTGGAGAAACGCCGAGCAAAGTCCCGGAGGGATTCCGTGGTGTTCTGCTTGCAGTTGCGGAGATCCCACGAGTTGCCGGGTCGGATGTAGGTGCCTTTGAAGTTCCCCTCGAAAACTTGAACCAAATCGGCCCAATCATAGATCCGATTGGAGGGAAGCTCCTCGAGCCACCGTCGAGCGGTGTCGGAGAGAAACGAGAGGAGAGGCGGCGTATGATTGTTTTATCCTCTCGAGCCCCTCCCAACTGGCAGGCCAGCCGGAAGTCGGCTAGCCAGAGCTCTGGCTTGGTCTCCCCGTTGTATTTGACCACGCTCGTGGGAGGTCGAAACGGGTTAGGCAATGGTGTGTTGCGAATGGCTCGGCGAAGACTCGAGGGCCCGGCGGCTCGGAGCCCGCCGGTCCTCGTCGCGTCGCGCCCCTCGATGGGCCTTGTAGCCACGGTCCTCGGCACCCGCGGCCTTGCGTCGTCGGTTGTCGTTGATGTCATGACGCGCATCTTGAGGCGCGCGGTTGTCGAGGATGCGTTCTCAAGCAGGGGCTCTACCACCTCGAGGAGGTGCCTCTTGGTGGACGGAACCCTCCCGCTCGTGCCGTGGTTGTTCTGGAGCTACCTCACGCTGTCTCGAGGCCGAGCTCTCGGCCTACTGGACGGCCGCGACTTGGAGGAGCCCTTGGATCTCATCTCGTATCCGCAATGCATGCGGATTCGAGGGCGCCGGCATGTCCCGCAGCAGCATAGCTGCCGCAAGTACATTCTGGCTTGCTCGAGGGAAGTGGGCTGGCTCGGGTGGCGCTTCCGGTAGCCCGTCGTTGACGATGCGGTTGAGGACGTCTCGGGCCTTTCCTCGAGCGCCAAGAGGTCGAGGTGGAGGGAGCTGGCTTAGCTCAAGGGTCCTCTTGAGCAAGTCCAAGTTCGCGCGCTCCGCCTCTATCTTGGTCTCGATTTCCCGGATCTGGGCCCATTGAGCTGCTAGAGCATCGTCTTCAGGTCGTCGGTTATCTTGGGCTTGTGGTGGTGGACCGCGCGGCTCGATCACTGCGGGGCTCCACCGCGATGTCCCGGCCGCTGGAGTTACGTCTGCCCGGTTGGTTGTAGGGACAGCCGTGGCGGCGCCATCTCTGGTTTCCTCATCCGACGGGATGTCGCCGTCGAGGTGAAAACACTCACGAGCCAGGTCATAGCACCCTGAGTCTGAGTCATCGGAGTCTGGGTGAGTGCTGGACGGCGTCCAGGGCCTCCCCGTGCTCTCCTCCTCGATCCAGCGGCGCATATTCCCGACCGTGTTGGGGCGTTGCGAGCCAGGTGCTCTGTCAAACCCATGGTCCACTGATGCCGGCCACACAATCTCCAAGTCCATGGTGGCACGCAGGAGGGGGCCGGGGCTCTCCTCCCTCGGTCCCATGACCGACCGGATCTCGTTGGCATATGTAGTGGCGGCATTGGTGAGCCCAAACGGGATCCTGCGACGGGCTCGGTAGAGCCCGTGCGGCAACAGGTTGGGCGACGTCGGCCGTGCGCGTGCTCGAGGTGCCACGCCGGGCTCTCTTGGCGAGCGCATGGCGAACGTGAAGCCAGGGTCCACGTCAAGGACTCCCTGTCCATGCGCCACCCCCTGCCGCACACTTGGCACCGCGGCTGGATGCAACGTGGCGTCCGCCGGGAGTGGTACACGAGTAGGGTGCTCAAGGCCCCTGTGCCTGGGCGATGATGCGATCTTGCGGTGGCGTCGGCGACGTGGTGGCGAGCCGTGGTGGCGCGGTCGGCGCGCGACCCCACCAGCGCGTGGGGGCGACGAGCGTCCCCCTCCTAGTGTACCGATCGAGAGTAGAGCCATGTCGTGGCCTGGGCCGAGCGACACGAACTCTAGACTCCCAAACTAGATCACCGTGGCAAACGGAAGCGAGGAAGCGGGTGGTGCCATCCGGAAAATGGCGGGAATCGAAAAACACGCAGCCTCCCCTACCTGGCGCGCCAACTGTCGGTGTTTCGTACCCCGGGGGGTATAACACCAACGAGTAAATTTCTATGCGTGCTCCCTAATCCGGATGGTGATGCAAGAAGGACACAAGATTTTTATCCTGGTTCGGGCCAAAGAAAGCCCTACGTCCAGCGGGGGGAAGAGACTTGTATTATCTTGCACCTAGGTGCTCGTACAGGGGTGAGTACAAGACAGTCCTGAGACTTTGCGAGTGAAAGCGTGAGAGAGTGTGTGAGGTGCGTATGAACTTGGGAACCTGCCCTAAGCTAAGCCCTGGCATCCCCTTTTATAGGTCAAGGGGAGGCCCAGGAGTACAAGAGTTGGTAGGGCAATCGTGTGCGTGACGTCGAGGCATGGACGTCGGGTCGAATCGCTGGAACTGTGGATGCCCCTCTCGATCCGGCTCGAGCCTGTGGATCCATGCTTTTATCCGGTCCGAGCCTGTAGCGGTATGGGTAAGGATGTCCTGGCCGCCCTTTGCTGACGCGAGCTGATGCAATCGAGGCGTGGGTCGTGATGGCTTGCCCGGGAACCCCGGAGAGTGACCGTCGAGGTAGGATGGACGGGTCGCTGCGCGCCCTGTACGCCAGTCACGTCCGTCATCATTTCTCGAGGGGTCAGGGTATGCCTCGAGAGGTCGTCGACCCGAGCGATGGGACGGCACGACGTGTTTGACGGTACGGGGGTTTGACTATGGTGTTTTAAAGGGGGTGTCGCACGTGGCACAGTGCGTGGCATGGCTCCACAGTGGCACCTGCCATCCTTGAATCCAGGGGATGGGCAGCGTAATGGCGGAGGCGACCGGCGCACGTCCCACTATTGCGGGCCCTGTAGCCATGGGGTTAGGCGGCGTCAGAGTACTATGGCGCTGTTCGAGCCCTGTAGCCATGCGCGCGCTCTGGACGGGCAATTATTGAGGGCAGACTCGAGCGGTTGCTCGCTCGAGCGTTCTCCGTCCCCGCTCGAGCGGTCGCTCGCTCGAGCGGTTTACGTCACCGCCTCGAGCGGTCGCTCGCTCGAGCGGTTTCCGTACTCCTCTCTCTCTCGCGGGTGGGCGGCCGCCGCTTCGAGTTAGAAGGTTTCTGAGGCTTTGTGGGCCTGATACTGGGCCGGCCCAGTATGGGAAGGATTGTGGGTTTCTTTAGTCGGTTTTTGGGATTTTGCCTGTCTCTAATCTTCCTAGTTTAGGACCCCCTAATCTAGGTACCCGACAAGTGGATAACCCGATTGGAATACATGCAATACAGGGCAAAAACGGGAAATTGGTTGCGGGGTTATGATGCCTGGACGGATTATGTTTATTATTATGATCAACCATGTGAAAGGATGATTGTTTTACACTTCTACTTGATATTGTTATAGTACAGGAGTAAAAACCTAGCATGTGCAGGATATACTTAAATGGATAAGCTTAGTATAGCACACCTAATAAAGATAAGATAAGCTCAAGTCTTTATGCAAGAAAGGGTCAGCCAAATCACCATATGGCCTTGCATATGCTTATAAGAATCCTTATTTTCTGGTTTGAGACGGGTAAGTCTAGCTGTACTCAGGGTTTTATTCCCATGTTGTTGCAGATGGAGAGATGTTTTATGGATATTGCGAGACCTGCTACTATCCAGCTTTGGGTGACGACTAGACTTTGGGCACAGTCGTTTATCTTTCTCTCCTTATGCTGCTTTTGGTTAGACTTGGTCATGGACAAGGCACTGTATAATCTCTAGTGGTTTGTAAGACTTAAGCTATGTAGCTTCCGCAACTTGTTTACCATGGTTTGTAATAATGTTACTTGAAACTCCGATGTAATATTATCTGTGAACTTGTGTGATGTATGATGAATGTTGAACTTATTACGATTTCTGGCTTAACGGAAAAAGTTTAAAATCCTTCGGGATTTTGGATGACTGCCGGGTTTACATGGGCTTAAGTGTGTTCTTCGACGCCTTGGCTTATGTGAATTGGTCGGGTCTGTGATATTCCATATTGGTGTTTTTTTGATCTTGGAGAACTGTCCTGCAAACTACGCTAGATACACACTTTTGGTAGAATACTCCCCATCTAATGTCAATGGCAATGTTATCATATCTTCCGTCATGTCGGACAACTGTACTCTGTCAATAGCCTCCCAAAGTTGCACAAATTCCCTTACTTCCACGGGCGATTCCCTCAATAATCATAAGCACGTGCGTGTCGCACGTGCCTGTTGACCAGTTGTTAAAAAGACTTTGTCAAATTCTATATAAAATTTTTGTTGTGGTATACCATCTGGTAAAATCCTAGGTCTGCCATAGGGAGTGACAGGGCTTGTTAGGGCATATACTTTCATAGGATACTTGGATCTATAATCATTATAATTTCATTGTTTTTGTCACGAATTTTGGGATTCTATGATAAAAAAAAAGATGCATTTTTTAAACCCAACAGTATTCACAGCTTTTGTAAGAATCGTGCGAAGTACGGCATTATACATCGATAGACTATTGGTGTCCAGATAAATCACATAGTTTTGATTGGACGTGCTACCAAGTTAACAACTGTCAAAGATAAGCTATATGGAGGAACCATGTCCACACGATGCATTCTACAAGCGCGATAATTGAAAAAAAAATGATTTCAATAGGACAGGTACGGTATATAGATCATTTCGAGCCATGTTGTCGGTATCGAAGCTGTAGTAGACCTCACATCAGTCCGGAATATCTCTGTCTCGTTCCCATGAAAAGGTATACTTCGCGGTCTTAAGAAATGTCACTATAAGATTCGTACTAATCAAACTAAAACTTTTTACTAGACTTTTTAGAAATACTAACTATATTTATATCTTCAAACAAATTTATTAACTAATGGTATTAATTATGCACCATAAATATCAATATTTTTTTATATATTAGTTATTAACATAAACAATATTGTCTTTTTAGAAAATGAAAATGACAAAGGACAACAAAACCTTTGCCGCAGAATTTTATTAGACGATAGAAAGAAAACAAGACCGTTTACAACTATTTACAGCTTATAAAGCCCCATTCAGCAAGGAAAGAGAAAACCCCTATGGTGAAAAAGAGGAAAAATAACTTCTAATGATCAACTGCCCCTCTACTAGGCGCCATGGCCATTCTAAACTGCATAACATCATCTTTACACAAGCCTCCCACTTGGGTTGGAGAAAGTTGGTTTTGTTGAAAATGCCTCATGTTCCGCCCGTTCTATATATGCCACCAAAAATAAATAAAAATACCGTCCAATCTTCTTCTTTCATTCTTTGGGACCTTGCATCTGCAGCGCCTCCAGTAACTGTATAAGGAGCCCGACATGCTCACGCTCTGAATTGCCATTAACTGAAACCACTGTTTTATAATCTCCCAAACTTCTTTGGTAAATTGACATTCCTTGCATAAGTGGCTTGGTGTTTCCAATATACTCCCACATAGCCTACAATTAGTATCCTCGGTCCAATCCCTCTTGCTTAGATTAGTCACCGTGAGAATCTTGTTGTGAAGCAAGGTCCATGCAAAGAAACAACACTTTGTCTCAGCGTGATCCTTCCATATTGGTGTTATTTTGATCTTGGAGAATTGTCCTGCAAACTGCGCTAGATACACACTTTTGGTAGAATACTCCCCGTCTAATGTCCATCACCATGTTTTCATATCTTCCGTCATGTCGGACAGCTGTACTCCGTCGATAGCCTCCCAAAGTTGCACAAATTCCCTTACTTCCACGGGCGATTCCCTCAATCTCATAAAGATTGTCTCTCTTACTTTTCCTTTCTACTCCCATCTCTTATTCTTTTCCTTTGCCACCAGCACTATAGTCCCGCACTACCACCCATTCCTACTAGCAACCCTCCTCCTTTGAAGAGCTGTGCAAGTCCCCACCCTCCTCATCGGCACTCCTCATCGGCACGGGCACAACGACGGAGACGGTAGAGGAGGCTAGTGCGAGCATGTGCGGTATAGGAGGCACGGGCACACCGGTCTCGTTGGTGCTGGCGCAGTGGTGAAGACCAGCGTTGGCTGGGCGGTTGATGCCGAGAATGTAGAAGATGCAATAGGCAGAGCCAATGCAAGGACATGAATAGGGTAGGGTTTAGGGGACCACTACTTTTAAGAACTAAAATAAGAATTAGTGTGAAACTTAAGGGACTAGAATTTATAAAGACTAAAATGTGGGCTCTAGAGTTTGTTTTCTCCATCAGTCCTTAAAAATAGGATAATAGCAGATGTTGCTCTAACACCAACCATCCCTAAAAATCAGTGTGATGGTCCATGTCTAATGGTCCCTTTGGCATGAATCCGGCGGTTTTTCTGCGAAGCTATGCCGAACATTCATCTACGAAATGTTTCCTTGCAAGGAGCCTAGAGGAGCCGGAAACATTTTATACTGAGGCGCTAGAGCCGTAAAAACATGGTTTCTCCTAGCTCTTCACAAACTTGACACATTATTGCAAAACTGTCACTGGAGTCATTTTATCAAATGTTTTTTCTCAACAGTTTCAGCTCCATGAGATAAGCTTCTCCACAAGAGGACCATGTTTATCTCAAGGAGCAATCTTGTTGTGTGACCAAAATGACAATGAAAAAATGATGAAGTTTCTAAAAATTGTTTCTACTAACCTAGGTGTAAGTGATTGCCTAACTTGCCAAAAAATTTAGAATAGACCATGAGGCATAGCATACTTAGACGTTGTTTTGCAGGGCACTGCTTCGTTGCCTTGCCACAGCTATAGCGGCACCCACAAAAATTTGAAAAATCACTATTAGGATTAAATTTTCACACCTATAAGAGCGAGGCACCCCCCTCTAATTTGCTCTAGCTTCGCCCCTGGCTATAGCCCTTGTGTCAGAGCATCAAATCCTAGCTTCGCCTACCGTATAAGAAATGGCTCCTCCTTTCTCATTTGGAGGTAGAAGTGCTCCTTCCACCTGCGTTGTTTGTTGCGGCTCCACTGCCGGAGCCAGAGTTAGGTTGGAGCGGTACGGGAGCGGCACCAACCAGGCCCTTAGATAACTCTTATTGAACTTGGAGCCTATTCTATGTACCGCTCCAAATCTATACTCATAAAGTAGGATTGATTTGATGGGGCTGTAGCTTTTTTTGAACTTTTAATTTAGAAATTGACTCTCTGGTTTTGGTTTTTGACTGTTGGTTTTTCTTTTAATTATATAAGTTTTTTTTACTTTTCATCACACCAAAATCTAGAAAAGTATCTCACAACGTGCTTCTTGAATTTTGTAGTTGTTTTTTGAAACTTTTAGTTTTAGCTTATTTTCTTATAAACAAGTTTTTAGTTTATTTTTTCAGAAGCTAACATTTTGAAAATTTTAAAGCTGGCTCAATAGCTTTTTGATTGGGAAACAGTCTTAGTGGTGAAAACAATCGTTCACCGGCAGACTCACGGCCTCTTCCGTGTAAATCATCGCCTGGCCTCCGTAAAAAAGTTTCCTCTTACCAAAAATAATACTGCCGTGATTCCCTCCTAATCCTCCGTTGCCCCGTTGCCTTCCAGACTACAGCCCGGCAGACTCCAGCACGGCCTGCGAGGACGTACGCCGCCGCCGCCGTCTTCCTGCAACTTCCTCCGTGCCGCCCGAACTCGCTGCACGGCCGCGGTGCCGCGTGCCTGGTCGCGCCCCGCTCCCTCCGCGCTGCCCAACCCTGCCGCCGTCCATCGTCGCCCGGCCGCGCCGACGCCCGAGCTCGGAGGCCGGCCACCCCGCCCTCCCTCCGCACCGCCGTGCTGCCCGGCCCTGCGTCCCTCCGCGCCGCCACGCCACCCGGCCTCGCCGCGCTCCATCCACGCCGCCCGGCCCTGCCGCCCAACCTCGTCCAATTCCACCATCGGCATCGAGTTTGCCACCCGCGGTCTCCAGGACGACGGCAAGGTAGACAAGGCCCAGATTTGGGACACGCCGGCCAGGAAAGGTACGTACAGATCCAAGATCTAGCTATGCCTGCGTCCGTCCTAATTGCTGTTGTATTTGGACATAAATTAACTGCTTCGACCATCAGAGAAATAAAATGGAAAGAATTTCTACTCCCAAATGTTTTTGCTCGTCATGACTAAGAACCTGCCTATGGGACTGAGAATCTGATTTTGCTCGGCATGACATATTTATAAGCAGTGTGGACAATGCGTGGTTCAGTGTTGTAGTGTCCTCTTCACGGTCAATCTTGGGGTGGACAATCGCAACTATATCTGAACTTTCAAACAGTTACAAACATGACTTGAGTTGCAGTATACCTGATCTAAACTGGAAAAAAAAAAACAAAATCAATGTGGAGAATTTATATGTTTCATAGTTTCCGATTTACATCTTTCATGGCAACATTATATTGAGATGTGCAATACAATGACATTCAGCTCATTAGTTGTCATATTGTTAGCCTCTGAGAGTAAGATGACATAATATAGACATAATATAGTGTTCTTCAATTTCAAACAAATCAGTCTCCATGATAGCCATGTAGACTATTGAGTCTTGGATGCAGCAGCATATATTTTGCTAGATAGGTCTTGAAGGCAGCAGCACAATGACATTATAGCTTTTGTTCGGACCCTTTTTTTTTTGCGACGGATGGTTCGGACCCTGCTAGATAGGTCATTTAATAATTAAGATCATCATTGCAGGAACCATAAAACCAAGCTTTCTCCCATGCAATCTTTCTGAAGTTAAAATTACTGATTACTGAAGGCCTGAAATCATTTTATAAATCTTAGAAAGGTATAATATTCTTATAAAAAATTAGTACCTATATATTCGACAAAAAATTATCCTTGGTAATTGGATACTTGGATTTTCTTTATCATTGAACATTATTCTTATGATATGTTCTTTTTGGGCTTCAGTGGCCATGTGGCTATGTACACAAAAAATGTGTCCTTGGGTTTGGACTTTGGAGGATCAGACTAACCACACAAAGGGGTGTCAAATTATCTTCAAAACACAATGAGGGATTTAGGCCCACATGTAGAGTCTTAGATGATCTTCTCCCTAACCGGCATGCAAATCAGATCCGGGTTTTCACTGAAGAGCAATAAGTCTCACAAGGACCTTGGTGAAGAGTAGTATCTGAAACTGATATTCTGAGCCCTCAATTTGGAAAGAAACTTGGAAATATTTTTGATTTATGTTAAAGGTTATTGCCTTCTGGACATTTTTCATGTCCTGATTTGGTGGATCATGTAGAGCTAAATAACTACATAGTAAACCAGGGTTCATTTTTTGAAGTTTAAGGTAACCGGTGGTTTTTGGCTGCTGTGACCATTCAATCACCGCAACTGTATCATAGTATCAAAAATATTGATAATTTCTTTAGAAGCTGATGGTTGTCAATGGGTGGGATCTTTGTTGTCATCAATGCAATTCAAAACAACAAAAGCATGCCCTTATCCGATTTCTGATTTACATCTATTTTTACAGTCTATTCATTTGCACACCTATGTAGGATCAAACTATTCTAAATCACATGCAGATTCAGTGTCATACCTTTCTAGCTGCTCGGAACAAGTAGTGTCAATGCAGCATTGCTCTGAATGTTCTCTCCTTGGCTTTGTGAGCCTTTATCATTGTATTGTTTTTACCTTACGAATTAAACATAATCTGGTTTTTGCTCTGGTACTTGTGTTACATGTTAGTACACTACACGGCTTAACTATGACTATCTTCATAGACACTGTCTGTGATCAGATCATGTGTTCTACTGATTTTTGTCATGATCCTGCGAAATAGTAGCAACGTCTTGACCTTATGAACACAGCCATCACTAAAACCTGTCTGGACAGTCCACTTTTGTTATTTTTTAATTAAATTTACAAAAGCAATGGTCAAGCATAGCATAGACAAGTCCTTTATAATATTATTAATGTATCCTTCAATTCTTATTCTGTGCAGATCACTCTACAGAAATACAGATCTCTGAAAAGTTTGTTCAGGTGTGTAATGAAACTTCACACTATGATATAAGCATGTTTCATGTTCTTGATATATGGTCAGTCATACGAAAAGCTTAACCATGAGTGATATACTTAGTGATTTTAGTATTGATGCATAACTAATTGATGACCATCAGTGATAGGTCAGCTCAATGGGAGCAACAGGGTCAGTGCAATAACATTCAGTTCTTTTACGAATTTTCTTAGCCAATGGTACTATGTGTCAGGTCTTTTGTTTATTCGAGCACTGTAGACTAATCATTGCTTCCTTATAATTCAGATATTGCTTCAATTATTGTCTTGATTCTATTCTATTTTGTTCTAAAGGCAATAATATTACTTGCTTTAGCAAAGCTTTTACAACCAGTTAGTTCTGTAGCAACCTGATTACATGAGCATGGTTTCAGAGGCTGAGGAATCCGATTTTTTTCTTTTGATTTCTATGTTTGTTTTGAATTCAGAATACGGAGACGAAGGAGCATTCATACTACAGAAATGGTAGCAGTGGGTACTCACCATATGAGCATCTTAAGGTTGACGAATTTTTTTTCCAATACACTCAAGGCAAGAAATGGTTTTTAGTGATGAATACAAGCCAGCACTGATCAAGAAAATGTGCAGAGCTGTGTGTTTTTTCTATTGTACAACTTTGCCATTCATTTGATTTCGATAGCATGAGCTTCAGTTTGTAACCTTCAGCATATTAGTCAAATATAGAACACTTTTGTTCATTTTTAGAATAATGATAGTTTTGTTATTGTTCGCTAACTCAAGTCTTGAAAAACGGGCAATCAACTATATTCATTTTTTTTACACAAGGGAGGTTGTGTACCTTGATGATATTCATAATTATGGGTTGCTTTGCATGCATGAAGCATTTATCTACAACCCGTGCCCTCATGCTATTTTCTTTTTGTGGTACGCAGCATCTATTTTAGAGCTGAGCATTACCGGTGGAGGAACTCATGTTTCGGAGATAGCGTTTATCATTTCAATTATAATCAACTTAACCAGTGAGAACAAAAGGTAGAATAGGGAATTTTTCAATTCATGTAAGTTCATATGAAATTTAAAACCCATGGCCTCTTATTGTAGCATACCGTTTTCTTTTTTCATTTCTTGCAAAACTATCATAATGTGCAATTCAAATATTTTGAAACATGCTTGAAAAAAATAAAAGTTTGGAATGTTGCGAAGTAATGAAATATGTTGAAGGGAAGTCTCTAAATTTAAGTTTTTTTTTTGATAAACCATACCTGTATTATGAAATAAAAAACAGATACAGAAAGAAAGGATACATGGGTAACTGTTCCAACAAACTTGCACCACGCCCCCTGGGGAAAAAGAAAATTACACTGAAAACCTTAGGGCATGTACAAGTCCAAAATACCATCATCTTCCTTCGTTCACCGCCGCGCGGCGTCGCCGACTGACCCGACGAGGAAGAAGAAGACAGGGCAACCCCAGATCAGAAGAAGCCCTCTTGCACGAAGCTTTGAATAGCCGCATAGGACACCCATTCCAAAGACGGGGATGAAGACTCCAATTGTAGAACATCGGCCGGGGGAACCCCCGGGCTCCTTCGATCTCGGATCGAAGCACGTAGACGATAGAACCCGCCGGATGCACGAACTCGATCCGCCCTCCACCAAACCGCATCACCCGCAGCCGCCTTAGTATCCTTGACGCAACGCGCTGACGGCACCATCACCTCGAAGAAGCGACAGATCCGCAGCCCGCCAGGACTCCTATACTGACGAACTCCACACGCTCGCCGACAGCGCCGAAGCAAAGCACCATCGAGACGGGGAGGAGGTGAGAGTGCTTTATTCCATGATGATGACTCCGCCGCCGCCGTCTCGACGCCGCCGCAGGACAAAAACCCTAAACCTACTGGGGCCCCCGACCTCCAACCAAGGAGAAGTCCATGGTCTTCCCCACCTCACGCGGAAAAAGGCCACTGGAGGCGGAGAAGACCGTCGGCTCCTCGGCGGAGGCGGAGACCAGTGACCGCTCAACTTCGCCCCGTAGATGGGAGAAGAGGAGAGGACCTATTTAAGTTAAGGGTCATAACACCCGCTTAACGCACGGGCATTTATCTAAGTAGGAAAATAAATTTTAAAAAATGTGTGTTCCAAATATGACCAAATTGGTTTAGTAGCTTACGTAATCATGGAATCGGAGGCGATTCATTTTTTTATATGGAACGACGGGTTCCGGCGTTGCTT